>JASFDG010000006.1:81183-166440 GCA_036937095.1 Phaeolepiota aurea
GATGCGAGGGGGCCAACTGACATTGTATTCCATGCAAGAAAGGCAGAGAGGACCGCTGCTATGGAGAGGGGGACAAGGAGAGGATGGTGCGGCGAATACGGGTAGGCTGAGGGTGGAATAGGCGCGGCTGCAGAGGGGACCTGCACAGTGACTGAGATAAGCAAAAGCAAGCGGGGCAAAAGAAAGACACGTGCGTTGAGTACGAGGGTGAGCGCGATGGCTGCCAGGAAAATAGCGAAATGCAGCGCGAGAAATGCCTCGAGTGGGGTCAGCGTTGTGCGGGTGTCATCGGAAAGAAACAACAGCAGGCGTGGAGATAGTGCAAGACAACCAGCAAAGACGATAACTCTAACCCAAAACTACATTAGTACTAGTATACAAAATGTCAACTTTCCTTGGGCTTACAGGGTAGCAGCAGCCCATGACCAGGCCGCTGACATTGTATTGTCGTTCTCGTCGTCGTTCATGGTTTAACTTAGGAACACGTGGTCTGATGTCATCCCTTCCATCTCTCCTTCTCATGTGACCTCGCGCGTCCATGTAACCCTCCCACCCGTCTTCGACCTTCCCCTATCCTCAACGCGCAATGTTGCCCTTTATCCTCTTCTCTCCATGGATCCATCCTTTGACATCGTCGGCGACGACGACTCCGCCTTCTTTAGGTCCCTCTACGGCAGATCTCTCAATACCCTCAATACAAACTACCTCCTCCCCGTCGACCACGACGAAATCAAGGTTCTCTCCTCGTTGCCCTCTTCTCGTGCCTCTCCCTCTGACTATCTTGCACAGCGTTCAGAGTACCTCCACCGCATGCTCAAGTTTGTCTTTCAAGGCAGAAATTACATTGGCCCTGTAAAGGAAGTCCTCCAATTTGGTCAGCAACGTAAAAGTGCATTCTTTCCTTTCCTTCCATCCTCCTCCTCCTCTTTTGACCCCCTTGTCCCAGTTCTCGACCTTGGTACCGGCGGTGGCTTATGGTGTCCTTCCAATCCTCCTTCCCGTCTTCATCCTTAGCTCATTCTTCAAAGGGCAATCGACATTGCAGACGAGTTTCCCCGCGCAGAAGTCATTGGAATTGATCTAGCCCCAATACAGCCTAGGTAATCCCTCCTTTCTTCTCGCCAACATAACCCGAATAACCTCACCTCCTTAGGTCTGTCCCCCCCAATTGCACGTACGTTGTCGTCTCCACTTTTCGCTTCCGAACTTGCCTCATCACTTTTCACAAAGCTTCGAATTGTGCGACCTCGATCACGCACAGATTCCCTATCCAGACGGTTATTTTGATTTCATACACGCCCGTTCAATGCATATCGGCGTAAGCGATCCCTCCTTATGGCATTATCTGATCTCCCTCACAATCTGTCCCCGTACCCCCAGATTCACGATTATCCCCGCTTCCTCAATGAAGTCGCACGCATCCTCCGTCCTGGCGGTCTTTTCCTCGTCATAGAGCCAAATCTGAACCCTATTCCGGCGTCAGAGCCTGTACCCGAGGCCCGCATTCCGGACCCTTCAGACAATGTATGCCCATCACCCACGACCAACGCCCACGCCTCATCGTCCAGGCATGCCCCAGCCGCTCCACAATCCTTGCCCAGACTGGCACCGGTATCCCCAACTGTACCTTATCCGACTGGCCCCATGCCTACACTCTACTCACCTGCCGCTGTGTTACAGGGCTGGGTTGCACTCTGGGACACCTACCGCGCCTGCCTTGCACGCCATGGCGTTGACGTCACCGTTCCTCAACGCCTCGCAGACCTTTTACTCGCTACCGACGCGTTCGAGCAAATTGTCGTTCAGGACGGGAATATTCCTGTTGGTTTTTGGCCACAAGGTCGGCGCCTTCCGTATTTCCTCGCTAAACTCACGCTAATAACCACCGTGTCACATAGACCATAACTTGCTCACTGTTGGCCAGTTGCAGTGGATGGACTATGACCTATTACTGCCTGCGATGCGACCTACACTTCTTTCGGCAGACCTACCTCCTCCACACGTCGACCGCCTTATTGCGAATGCCCAGCGCGATCTGTATTATTCAACCGTGCCCCCCGCTGCTCACCTACACATCGTATATGCTACACGTAGCTTCTAGAGTTTATAGATATCCGGGTTTTCTTTTCCCTCGTCGGGGCTCGGAACCTTTGACTCCTACATTTCATTGATGCTTCGGCGCAGGTAATCTGTTTGTTACATTAGGTTTGGATGGCATGTGCGGCGGTTTTCATTTCTGACTCTCTCATGTGTTATCGTTTGGTTTCATCTTTACTATTCGCGTTATACTGTGGTTTTTTTTTCCTACTCACTGCGACTCAATCACTTTTCATTAATTTCCCTCGCATCGTGTATGTCAATGTTTCCATGCAATCTCATTGCGCACAAGACGAGTTGCGACATGCTGAGGCATCTTCCGGATCTCGTAGTGGACGCCTCTACTTTCCGTAGACTGATGTATTACACCGACAGATATCTCGAATAGATACCTTATCCCCGAATGCCCTTGGTATAACCAACGATCACACTTGATACCATTCAAAAGCAGTTGTCATCACCTATATTCCAAAGGAGAACGAAGCCCCACCCAAACCTATACCTACGACATCAAGCACACTAACGAAGTAGTAGTTATAGCAGCATATCAAACAACAAACAAGGGGCTCTGAACGACAGACCAAGGGAGGACGGGACGGAGGGCATAGGTGAATTCAACAGCACACACCAAAACACCGACACCGACACCACAGCATCATAGACCATAGAGCATAGCAAAAAGAATGGACGGGCCATAGCCCCATACACGCACCGACACACAGCATACAGCGACCCCCACTCACGCACACGAACATGACAGACGATGGCAGGAAACGAAAGAACAAAAATCATCACAGCACCGAGAGAAAGAAGGCGATTATTCCTCCTTGGTGAATTCCTGAAGCACGGTCAGCGCCTCGTTCACTTTGCCGTTCATGGCCTCTGGCACTTCAAGGAGGTGTAGCAGCTCATTGTTGTCCATCTCGAGCAGCATGCCAGTGATCTTGCCTGCCAAGTCAGGCTGCGATCTACAGATAAAGGTTTCAGGATTATATACATTGATAGCAATAAGAAAAAAACATACCCAGCAATTTTCATGTAGATAACCTCGCCTAGCATTTGCTTTTGTTCCATCGGTGAAGCAGCAGCAAGCTGGGCAGCGGTGATACCCGGACCTTCAGCCACGGGTGCAGGAACAGCACCCCCAGAGGGAGGCGGGGGACCGGTGCGAGCCTGGGGAGCAGCTTTCATATAGGGAGAAGGTTGTTGCGGAGGTGGCACACGGCCGGCAGGGATAGGCCCACCTTGGGGAACGACTCCACGAGCACCAGGTGGAAGTCCCTGGGGTGCGGGGACGCGAGGGGGAGCGGCACCGTTGGGAGGGGGGCCATTTGCACGAGGCATAGGCACATTAGGGTGTGGAGGCGAGCCGCCAGGGCCACGGGCAACCGGAGGTCGTGGAGCACTGCGACCAGGATAGCCTGGCATGCCATACCCCTGAGGAGGTCCCTGTCCGTAAGGAGCTGGGACGGGCATTCCAGCGACCTGACCATTGGTGGGACCATAACGGGGGCGAGGGGGCATCATGCCAGGTTGGCCATAACCCATCATGCCACGGCCTTGAGGGGGGAAACCAGGACCAGGAGGATAGTACATAGGCCCATTGATGTAGCCACCACCAGGAAGACCAGCAGCAGCGGCCTGCTGCATCCTGATTTGGTTCCGCTGAGCAATCTGGCTCTCCAGCTGCTGCCTACGGACTTCCCGACGCTGAGCGAGTGAGACATACAGGGGTTTAGTGCCAATCATCTTGTTGTTCATTTCCGCCACCGCCTTGGTTGCTTCATCAGGTGACGAGAAGCAGACAAAGCCAAAGCCCTTCGATGTACCCTTTTCATCACGCATGACCTTGCAACTAGTGACAGTGCCAAATGGCTCAAATTCGGCGCGGAGCTTCTCGTCGTCGACATCGTCCTCCAGGTTTTTGATGTAAAGGTTGACACCTTGGTACTTGCTGAGTTTCTCCATTTTAGCCTGCTCATACGACCTGCGTAACTCCTCTTCACGCTCTGCCTTCTTCTGAGCACGAGATACGAAAAGCTTCTTGCCATAATGCTCGGAATCATGGAGCTCATCGACAGCTTTCTGTGCTTCCTCGTGGTTCTCGTAGTTGACGAAACCAAACCCTTTGCTCCTTCCCTCTTCATCGACAGAGATTAGGGCTGAAGTAACTTGACCGAACTGTGTGAACAGGTTTTCGAACTCTTCCTGGCTCATTTCTGGATCAATGTTTTTGACATAAAGATTCGTGAATTGTGATTTCATCTCATCGAGTTTGGATTGACGCTCCTACCAACATATTTTTTTTCAGCACGTGCTAAGTACGCCCAAGAAAGATCTTACCTTGCGGGAGATATGATGCCCGACGTACACCTTCTTATCGTTGAGCAGCATGCCATTGACAGCCTTGATAGCATTGTCCGCTGCCTCGGCAGTTTCGTAATGGACGAAGCCGTAACCCTTAGAGCGGCCGTGCTCGTCGGTGGCGACCTTGCAAGACAAGACATTTCCGAATGCCGCAAAAGTGTCATGAAGGGCCTGTGAGAATATTAAGAGTATGTTTGAGACAACCGAAATCGGTATCCTACCTTGTTGTCAATCAGTTCGTCGAGGTTCTTGATAAAGATATTGCCT
The DNA here is from genome assembly GCA_036937095.1 of Phaeolepiota aurea. Lineage (NCBI taxonomy): Eukaryota > Fungi > Basidiomycota > Agaricomycetes > Agaricales > Squamanitaceae > Phaeolepiota > Phaeolepiota aurea. The sequence goes on from JASFDG010000006.1 coordinate 85,915, forward strand.
TGTCCTGTTTTGCGGAGGGCAGGGTCACGCTGAGACCACATGATCCGGCTGAGGTAAGAATACTTAGCGTCACCGCATAGCCATAGAATGTAGGGGGGTGAAAGGCCGTACCATGCACGGTTTTTTATCAGCGAATAATTGAGCTGCTCCAGAGCACGCTCGCCTGCGTATCTCATGTTAGGATTGGTCATCATGGTTTAGTAATTGCGACATACCATCGTTGGTGTTGAGGTAGTTGACATAGGCATAGCCAAGCGAACGACGAGTGACAGCATCACGGCAAACTCGAATGCTGGCAAAAGGCTGTTTAGCAGACTGCTTGTGTAAAGCCAATGTAGCAAGCATACCTTGCAACAGGCCCAATCATGTTGAAGATCTCGAAGAGCATTGCCTCGGTGACAGTGGGATCGAGCTCACCGACATACAGGGAAGCGGACGGAGCAGATGCTACTGAGCTTTGAGGTGCTGGGGGGTTGTATGGAGCCACTGGCGGAGAGATGGGGGCTGCTTCCTGAACTACCTGAGGCACGATCTCGGCCTGAGCAACAGAAGGAGAAGACATGGTTGTTTGAAATTTTATGGGTTTGGGGGGGTCGTTACTGCTTTGTGAACTTTTTCTGCAACTACCTGACATGTTAGATATGCGATTCTGCGACAGATGTGAAGCACATACACAGGAGGAAATGACACAACCACTTCTGTATATAAAAGGTTTTTTATATGTTTTTTTCAACGGTTTTAGACTGTAAATGAGGTGAGCTTGTGAGGAAAGGAAATAGGGCAGCTTACATTTAGAGATGGTCGATTGAAGAAACAAACGACTGCCAACTTTCCCGTTTTTGATCAAATTATTTCAAACTCCGCTGCGCACTGTTCATTTCCGAAAAAGGTTTGTCCAATTGTTCTGCTCCAGCATCGCCAAGGCGCACATACTGAAGCCCACACGACGAGGTCTGTTGTGCATATAGTCCCAACCAATACAATAACTATACTTGTTTCGATTGGCAGATGCGCCACCGCTTGAGCCCACGTCGTTACATACAAGGTTTCTTGTAAACAACGGATATACATGAAGGGTGAGGTACCAATGACGACCGAATGAATATAAAGGCATTTTATGGAAGGGAAGATACTAAGAATCAACCGCGCGTAAAGTAGGCTTTGGCTCCATGTGTTGCCAGTTCTGTCTTCGCCTGTAATACAATCAAAACCAGAAACAAAAGGTGCCAATGACAGAATCCAACCTTTTCCATTGTATGACCAGCGGCGTTATGGTGAGCATAGATCTAGCAACCCATCAGCCTTGTATAAGGATAAAGTGCAGGAATACAGGATTACCATGCGATAATAATATGCATTGCCGAGCCCTTGAATCGTCCATCCAACTGTTGCAATTGTACCAAGAATTGCAGGAACCCATTTATGGTTGATAAACAAGCGGATGGTTTGAATCAGGCCAGCTGAGCCGGTGCTATGCAGGAGATACATTGGATAAGTTTCATCCTCGGCATACGTTATCTTTTGTACCTTGGGACACCAATGATCCTGCATAAGAGAATGAGCCCACATCAGGAGGGGCGTCTACTATGACGTGCTTACATGTAGAGGCTGAAAAGAAGATGGAATCCACCAAAGAAGAAGTATAAGTCTAGATTCGCATGAAGTTAGCTCGCGATGCGGTTTTAACTCGGCCTCCCTACAATAGTATAACGCTTGCTCCTGCAGAAGCATGGACTCCGTTGATGAAGCACGTTTAGGCCACAAGTCAGCACTCACCTTCATGTAGCCATTATAGATTGGTCTATAATTCGTTAAGGAAGAGGCAAACGTTGTTTAAAACAAAAGCATACCGATACCATAGCAGAAATGATAAGATGGAAATTAAAAACAGATATCTAGCTCATGGGTTTGAGGATGATGAGAGCAGTACTGTTTGACAAGCAACCTCACCCTATGCTTGCACCAAGGTCACTTCCGCCATCACTTGTCGAACCCAACACGAGTATGAAAATACAGGCGACCACGTTCATGACCAAGGTTCCCAATAGGACCAGCCATAGTTGGTATAACCGTGTGATCAGTGGTCGAGATGCCTCAGGTATCTCGTCTTGGATGGAATGAAATATCAGAGGGAAAACTAGATACAGGTCAGTGGGCTGCGGTGCACCAAGCAACAAGACTTACAAAACGGCCAATTACTCTTCCCATGCTTCCTCAGATGCTCTGCTTGTTTATTTAATTCTGCTTCCCGTCGTTCTAAATCTTGCTCGCGTCTGTGAATTTCTTCCAGCCGAGTCTGCTCTGGTGTGAATGAGGATTTTACAGGCGTTGGATCATCAAAGGGGTTCGTATCCAGAGAGTGTGTTGACGCAAATGGATTTTGAGTGTAGTCGGCTAAACAGAAATATTGCAAAGTTGCCACATCTCATTTGCAGGATAAATGAAGAGGACCTACTCATGATGTCGTATTGAAGAGAAAGTCACTTGCCGTCACCCGCAGTGACACCAACCATGGCTCGGCGTTTGCACAGCAGTTCTCGTTCGGTACTTGCCGATATTTGTCTGATCCACGCACAGTAAACAGACCAACTTATCAACGCCTTAACACAACCTCCCTCAGTGCTCGCAGGACTTACATATTGGATCAACACCGAGGGCCACCGGAATTGTCATCAATGCACATTCCTTGGCATCCTGGTATTAAAAGCACCGTTGCCGATGCGGCGATGCCGGACGGCACCCTAGCCCTACATCGCGACCTCGACAACCCAAATAACAATTTTTTCAGCCAATGTTCTAGCCAATAAGGCTGCAGGAGAATACAGCCGCTCCTTTAACAACGGGAGGCGCATCAGGAGCATGTCAATAAGCTCACAGAGGTCAGAGGGGCTCTATCTCAACTCAGAACAGCTCTGCTGTACCCCTCGAGCGTCTATTTTTAGTGTCACCATGCGAGAAGGACAAATTTTCTTGACAATGGGAAATTGCTATTTTGGTCGTGATAAAGAACGTGCTTCAAGAATGGAACTCGCGAAAGATTTATGAACCCCAATTTTGGATCTACTCTTAGCCTTTCATTTTCCCAACCTTCCGCCCCCTCACCCTAACCTTGCCTTCTTAAGCGTACGTCCTCGTGCATCCGATTTCCCTTTCATATCTCACCCGAAACCCTGTTCTTTCCCAGAATTCTCACCTGGCTCTCCCTATAAATCCGGTCCCTCAAGCTCAAATTTTACTCGCTCAACCACCCGTCATTACTGGTACCAACAACTTGTTCAGCCATGTACAAGTTTGCCTCCCTTGCCACCATCGTTCTTGTCACGGCTTCGTCCGTTGTATGCCGAGCCATTCCCCGTTCTACCCCCCCTGCCGGTTGGTTAACTGATATCCTGGAGGTCCGTCATTACTTCAATTCACTACCCCACCGCGTTGTGGACTCACTTTCTCCCACAGCCCTACAATGACTACCATACCCGATATCTTGCGATCAACTGCGAAGATAAGCACGACACCACCTTTTTTGATGAATGCTGCCATCCTATGCTTGTGAGAAATATAATTAATTTCCATTCTAATGCTGTTAAATCGCTATTATTTAGGCCACTGAGAACCTTGCGGATGATCGCCCGTCGCAGTGCATTCCTTCTGCTGCTGCTGCATCCTCTGCCTCAGCTATTGAGCCAACGTCAACGGTTATACCCCCAGTCAATCCCACTGACGAGGAGGAATGTGACAGCCAGGATGATGACACCGAATCATCCGCCATTGTAGTTCCTACGCCTGCGCCCGTCGCCGAACCGAAAACACCCAAGGTGTCAACTAAGATCAAGCCTTCTAGCACTGCTCCTGCAGCCCAGAATGCAGCTGTGCATACCCCCGCTGCGGGGAAGACCACTAAGACCGCAGCCGCATCCTCCTCCGGGCAAATCACCGGCGGCTTGTCAGTCAACAGAACTATTTTCCTGTTCATCACCCTAACTTGACCATTCAGTGCTACGTACTATCTGCAAAACGGCAACGCGGGCGCATGTGGGGACTTCCACAGTGACAATGACTTGATCGTTGCAATGGGTAAGAGTTATTTTTACGTGCCTTCTGTTCGTTTACTAACTTCGTGAGCCCTTTGTAGACAGCCGCCGCTACGGCAACACAAGTGTCAAATCCGGCCTCTGCGGAAAGAGAGTGAGAATCACGAACACTAAGAATGGGAAGGTGAGCATGAGCCGTCCTAAGTGAAACCTTCCCCCACTAAGCCCTCGCACCAGTCCGTCACCGCCACCGTCGCAGATGCCTGTCCAACATGCGAGAACAGCAACTCTATCGACATGTCGAAGGGAGCTTTCTCTCAAATTGCAACATTCGCAGAAGGCTTGGTGCCTAGTAAGTGTTTGATTTCTATCATCTGCCGAGACCATGATCTAACACAACTCCTCAGTTACCTGGACTTTCGTTTGATCGGTTTAGAATTTAACTTTAAGATCTGTCTTTTATTATCGGAGTATTGACACGCTCTCCCTTTGGGTGTGGGGCTAGCCCTCTTGATATCACCCAGACCAAGGATAAACATACAGTAAGCACTCATGACACAGGTGGACAGGAGTGTCCCTTACGTTACTCTGCTCTGAGTACTATTCCAACGACCCAGTAGCTAGCTATACCCTTCAGTGTTATAAAACCGCAGTGCGAACCTATGTAAAGGAAGCGATAGATAAATAAAGTTTGCCAGTGGCCGCGATGCAATACATGTGACTTTCCTCTTCATGCTGTAACCTCAAACAATCATTATCTATGTGTGCTTCAACCCCGTAGTGGCAGAGGCTTACGATTATAACAATTTCCAAGTCCCCCCAAAAATGAATCCACCCTTACATAAAATTCTCGTAGTCGGCGGAAATGGATTCATAGGTGATATTTCACTTGACGCCAGCACTCAAAATTTACTGAACGGTCACAACTAGGTTCTGCAGTATGCAAGGCTGCGCTGGCACGAGGGATGCAAGTGACAAGTGTTAGGTATGTTTCAGCGTGTATAAAAGTGCTGTTTCCCCTTGTTGAACCACGGATGGTGTAGTTCGTCAGGCCAGCCCTACCGTTCAGCAAAGGGCCATAGTCCCGCGTGGGCAGCCAAGGTGTTGCCGTTCCCACTGCGCCGTCATATCGTTTCCCTTACACATATGTGTCTTTTCTCAGGTAGACTGGCAAATGGGCGACGCACTCAAGTCTGAAACCTTTGCACACCTGCTACCAGAGGTCACTGGTGTAGTCCACACTCTTGGCACGCTCCTCGAGGATGGGAACTACAAAGATGCTATGAAGACAGGTGATATCCCCGCATTAATGAAGAGCTTTCTTACGGCAGTGGGACACGTTGGGAATCCTTTGGACAAGCAGACGCACTATGGGACTGCAGGGAGTTATGAGGTTATGAACCGTGATACAGGTGTGTATTCGTTATGCCAGTTTCCATGGATCACCTAATGAAATAATATCCGTAGCTCTGCGAGTGTGTGAAGCATTCGTCTCATCAAAACCCTCCGCCGATGCGCTGCTTAGCGAGCCTCGACGCTTTGTCTACGTCTCAGCTGAGGATATATTTCGTCCAATAATACCCGCCAGGTACATTGAAACCAAACGAGAGGCCGAGAAGAGGATCGATGCGATCATGGCTGATAATCCCTCGTATAGAGGAGTTTATATTCGACCTAGTGCGTATTGCAGTTCATATTTGAATTCTTGATTCGACCATCATTTAATATAACCAATTCTTGTTCCAGGCCTGGTGTATCATGCCCATCAGCGACCATTGACCACACCTGCTGCCGTGTTACTTGACCTCTCATCAACTGTCCATAACAAATTGCCAACAAACCTCCCCACACCATCAAGTCTTCTCCGATCGGCCGGGTCCATGTTTCCCCGAACAGAAGGCATCCTGGGCACCTCTTCGCTGGATTCAATTGCCAACGCGCTAGTCATTCCGCCGATCCACGTCGATCACGTTGGACAAGCTATCTGTGTTGCATTGGACCCGAAGAATGGGATCCAGGGTGTGGTAGATGTGCGGCGAATGCGCAAACTTGTTGGCTGGATTGACAAAGACCAAGGGGGCTTGAGGCCTGAGGCCTAGATTAGCGTGATAAATTTCCTCCCCAAGTCATTTGGAGTGCGGTCGTCCGCACTCACTGAACGGTGATAGTATGATATCGCCCTTAAGCGTCGGCTGGTCATTTGAATTCATGGTCTTCCGTTTTTTGGTTTAGCGTTGTAGTATCGCACCATAATTTGCAATTTTTTTTCCCTTGGCGTGGTAGCTCCTTTTAAAATACTGTGTTTGTAAGTCACCAGGGTCCGACTCCAACTAAAAAGCTGTTGCAAGCAGTCATCACTTTCACTCCTTGTAGGTCCATGCAATCACTCAGAAGTCGTGTCGCCCAGCAGCGAGCTCTTCTGCCCTCCACCCGTGGCATTGCAGGCTCTGCAGCTGCTCAACGAGCTATCCCGTTCTCCTTGAAGCCACAACAAAACTCCCAGATAGCTGAGGACCCCACCGGACGCCTCCTCCGCATGCTTGTCTTCGGAAAACCCGGAGCGGGCAAAGGCACTCTGACGGCACGTCTCGTTAAAAAATATAACATCCTCACCCTCTCTACGGGTGATCTCTTGCGACACCACATTAATGAGGGCACCGAAGTGGGCAGACTGGCAGAGGGCATCGTTGCAAGCGGTGGGCTAATCCCAGACGAGCTCATGCTTAAGGTGGTCACAAGCAAACTGGATCACCTTCAAAACAAGGTACAGTGCCTCGCGCCATCTTCGAGTAATTAATCCTATAATTCATATGCAGCATTGGATCTTGGATGGGTTCCCAAGGACACTTGGGCAGGGTGAAATGCTGGATGCTCATTTAAAGTATTGTCTCGTTTATTCATCTAACACCCACAGTTGACACCCATTTCTGACAGGACACAAAATATGCCACTATCTTTGGTTGTAAACCTTGACGTGCCTGACGGGGTCATTCTCAGCCGCATTTCCGACCGATGGGTGCATCTGCCGTCTGGGCGTGTGTACAACATGTCATACAATCGCCCCAAGGTAGAAGGATTCGATGATCAGACTGGTGAACCCCTGATCAAGCGTCCCGATGATAACCCAGTACGTGATTGACGTTCCTAATCAATACCTTTTTTCTTACTGATTCCTTACTACAGGAAATCTTTACCCGTCGCTTGAAAGCATTTTACTCTTCGACATCACCTCTCTTGACGTACTATTCCGCCGCCGCTAAGGCTCCCTCGATACCTGTCTACAGCTCACACCAACACCCGCACCAGCTCTCCTTCCATCGCCCCCACGCGTTGAAGCTTCGGACGCTCTCAGGCACAACTTCTGATGAAATCTGGCCCCAACTCGATCAGCTGGTCCGCAATACCTTTCCCAGCTTGAGAGAACGTGCGGAGAATGCGGCTATCAGACGTCGACACAGCCTGAGTGATGCAATGGCAGCCGATGGGCTGACTGCTGCTGGTGTGGGTCAGATGGGAAAATAGGGTTTTGACCTTCCCCCATATACCCTTTTCCCTGTAGGTTTTCTCTTTCAGCTTTGATATTCTCATAGACTGCGGCCTCTCGGCTAGAAGTTTGTATCATTAGTCAACCAAGTCCTTCAATCATTGTATTCCCCAATAATTTTAAAACCGCCGTTATCGTCCTTTATCGCAAGGCGTACCTTGAGGGAGCGGACCCAGTAAGTTTACTGCTCTATTATCCTATGGATCGACCCACATTTTTACAACATACAAACCTTCCGGTAACCCCTCCTGGACTTGCTGCCGTAAAAGCGTCAGTCCAGCATCTGCAAATATGTTTTTCCAGGCTTGATCAGACCTTTGAAGGATGATCAGATCAGGAATCAATTGCTTGTCATGGAAGATCGCATACCGTGTGAGGCTGGAGTCCTGTTCGTCAAATAATGTCTCCGCAGAGCCATCTACCCTGTCGGAGCATAGATTTTCTTTGACTACGATTAAGCTTTTCTCGTCTCTCAGCGGAGCTTGTGATCGTTTCAGAAAAGCCACAAGATCGGCATCACTGAGGTGTCCAAGGCACCACTGACACCAGATAACATCGAACCCCGCGTTAATGTCATCCACGGGTCGCGGGGGTTGATAACCCACTCGATCCAGGAAGACAGCGCGGTGTGGAGCGAGAGGGTCGAATGCTTGCAAGGTTCCCTGTAGGAGCGTGACGCTTTTGGTACCGTCCGCGATACCCTTCCAACAGGGGCGCTCGCGAGTCGGGTTTCCAGCCGCACTGGCGAGAGCCCGGACCAGGGCTTCCTGGACGAATGCGTCGACTGGCTCGAGCAGCACCACATCCGACACGAGGTGCAAAAGAACATCTGCCGTAACGCGTCCTATGCCCGCGCCTACATCTAAAGCTCGCTTTCTCCTCGTTTGATCGCACTTTTGCGGCTGAAGTGCTGAAGGAACTGTGCATAGCTCTGGGTAAAGATGAAGCAGGAAAAGACGCGAGCCCAGAGAGTCAATCCTTGGCAAAGACTAGATAAATATTAGATCTGAGGTTCGAAATGAGGGAAACTACCCTCATACACCGGTGCCAAATCCACCAAGTACACCGTCGAGACTGGCAGGTTGTGCGTTCCAGTATTCAATTCCGTCCTCGACGTTAGGTTCCATTGGCAATGCTAAAATCTCATCGTCACGTGTGATCACATTCAATTAACAATCGTGTTTACCAAATAAACGTCAATAACGCGCTTTGACATGGATGACCTCGCCTCCATCTGGGATGCACCAGTTTCCCCCCGTAAATCCACTCGAAATGACACCTTCAATGACGATGAGGATATGGAGGATATCGTACAGAGGCCATCGAAGCGGCAACGCCAGGCCCTCTTCCTTGATTCCGATGATGAGGACGTGGGCGTGACCGCGCCGTCGACGCGTTCCAGGCGCAAGGCGCCTGATGAACAGGAGATCGACGTGGACGCCATATTTGCAGAGGTAGAAGATGATGAAGATCCGTTTACATTCCGCCCGCTTGCGCCTGCAATCGACACGGATGCATTGCGACGACAAGCCGAGGCACGCCACAAGGCGACCGCATTGTCGTTGACGCCCCACGAGGTCTTCCCCAGCAGCTCCCCGCAGCGAGGGGCAGATAAAATCTCTAAGGATAGAACAGGTAACAAAGGTAAAGATAAGGACAAAGACAAGCCTAAGGAGAAGCGTAAGGTTGCAAGACTAGATGAGGCGCGATTATTAGGGCCTGCAGGGTTTCCTCAGCTCATTAAAGACACAAAGGATCTTAAAGTAAAAGGCAAGGGCCATGAAGTACGCACCCCGTTCTCGATATAACATAAATCTGATTACCCTTAGGCAGCAGATCTTAACCGGCTCCTCAATGTGTATCAATTTTGGGCACATCGGATGTATCCAAAAACTCAGTTTAATGATACAGTTCAGCGCATTGAGAAGCTGTGTCATTCGAAACGAATGAATGTACATCAGGTCCTCGTGTTCTCATTTGCGATATTGACGGTGGTCTTAGGTTGCCTTATCCGTGTGGCATGACGAAGCACATGGTCTAATACACGGCAAAAAGGCTCAAGACGACGACGACGTTGATGCCCTTGATCTCACGAAGAGCACGCGGCCTAACGCAAATCGTGACCATGTCTCAACACCTGGTTCGGAGGCTGTTGAATACGCCCCATCATCCTCCCCTGCTGCATCCCGCCCTCCCAGTTCTGCTACAGATTTCGACGATGATTTCGATATTGATGCCGTCATTCGGGCAGAACAAGAACACTCGGGAAGGGGAAAAACGGGGGCAAACGCGGGAGCTAGATTGCGTACTGTCGAAGAAGATGATATCGAGGACCTTTGGAGCATGTTCGATGATCAGCCTGCTCCCGCGCGCCCTGCACTCCAGCCTAATCACACCATGGACAAAGAAGACATGTGGGACATGGTACCAGACCTTGGGAACGAAGTTCCTCTGCTAAGGCCGATCGTTCAGCCGTCACCATCACCTCAGGCGGAGGCGGTGAAGTCGGCCATTGTCAGTGAGGCAGAGGAGGGTCTGGAAGATATATACGGTTGATTTATTTTTTGGTTTTCACCATTTGAAAAGTTTTGAGTATAGCAAGGGAAGCCAAGAAACCAGGTGATAGATAGAATACAGAGGCCAACGCGATTAAAGGTTCGAAGGCGCCCAGAGAACACAACGGCCGCTGGCGTTCCCAGTCACCGCTCTTTCTACAATACTTGGATGAGAGGCTACAACAGCCTGTACAGCGGTTATCCTAGATATTATTCCGCATCACTGTACCGCAGGCATAATCTGTGTAGTCATACGCACCGTGAATCATCCGATAGCTTCGCTATAAGATCGCCCTGCATAGATATCAATAAGTGTTCAGGGCGTCTGCATTTGGAGAAGGGTTCTCACCTTGCATGAAAAGATATCGAGTGAACGGTTCATATCGGCGACCTATCAAAAGCAGTCGGGATTCAATTAGGAATTGAGTGGCTCAAAGACACATACCACAAAGTGGGGGTATACATCCGGATTTGGAGACCACTGCGCCCTCAATATCGTCAGCCATTTCCCCTAATTCAAAATGTGCTAGTATGAGTGAGGGGATTTCTGGATATCAGGGAGCGCATCACCGTTTGGCAATTGTGCCGAATCCGGCTAAAGGGTTTCATTGAAGGGATAGTGCTCCCTTCGAAAGCCTGAGAGTTCATGTCCCATACTACGATCGTGTTAGCAGGGTGGATTCATGGGCTAAGTTGTTGTGCTTACGCCGCAAAGTATCATCATAGCTTGTGCTCACGATTTGTCGGCCTCGCGGATCCCAATACGCTGAACTGACGGACTTATCGTGCCGCCATTCTCCGCGCAGGCATCCTGTCCCCTTCTTAGAGGCTATGAACTCAGACACTGTGTCTGAGGCGAATTCGACTGGCTGAAAGGGAACGTCCTCATCCTGCGGAGATTTCGGAGGAGTGGGGGGTGCTTCGTCCGAGAGTTCTGACACCATATTCTGCAATTTCCTTACATCCCAGACCCTAGCAAAATACTTCAATGTAAGCACTACATATTTTTGGAGGAATGACAAACTTGAGGAGGCGGCTGTTACTCGCTGTTAACAGGAAATTCGGACGCGTAGGATTGATGCTGATACAGCCAATTTTTTGATCAGACAACTCAAAACGTCGAGGACTTGACTTGTGCTCGCGGAGATCCAGGTGCGTTGCACCGCCCGTTCCATCCGAGATCCACATTTCAGTTCCCGACGGGGATATATCGAAGTTGCATATTAGGTTTCTGTCTGTCGTAGCATAGATTTCTCGGGATACCCCAGTCGTGAAAGACAGGCTTCGGATGGTACAGTCATAGGAACCGGTATAAACCTATCAGTCACAGCGTGAATAGCTGATCGGTTGTTGAAGAAACTCCTTACATTGTGTGCATTTGTTGGATCGAGTTTGACGGTTGATATTGAAGATTTTGAGGTGGCAGGCCAATGTTGTTGGAGACGCCAGTATTTACCACCTTCACGCTCAGACATTAATATATCTCCGTCCTCATCCGCTTCTTCTTGTGGTGCCCTGGCATCCCATATGCCAAGGGATCCATGCTTATCTTTTCATGAACTGCATTAGATAACGTTCTTGACCACAATCGCGGTTTACTCACCTCCAAAAAAAATCAGATCCTTGGTAACGTCTGGATGATATACAGCACTGTACACTCTATCTTGTGTCACCTTTGCACGTGAGATAATCTTCAGTCCTTCTAGACGTTCTCGCAGATCTTGAGCAGCTGCAGTGTCCTTCTTGTCATCGTCAAATACAAACGCGTCTGGGTCACCGACGCGTCGCACATGCGACATCTTTGCGACATCTTGCAGCATTGTGGTCAAAGTCGAAATGTCCTCTGGCTCAGTTTCAGCGAGCGTGATCAGCTGGAGGTCATGATGCCGTGGTTTCTTCGCCTTCCTCGCCTCCTCCTCAGCCTGTAGACGCCATTCTTCCTCTTCAGCACGCTGAGCTTCAGCCTCCTCCTAGTGTGACGATTCAATCGCATTCCCCAGTTTCCAGACAACATTGAACCCACCTCGCGTTTTCTCCGTTTCGCGGGGCTCTCATTGGGGTCGACTATACCACGCTTGAGCCGTGCAGATTGCCTGCGAGGTGCTTCATTTTCTTGTCGTTCACGTTTAACCCGCTTACTCGGCTGTATAGGCTTGGCCTTGGAAGTAGCTTTGGCCTTGGATTTTGGGATATCGAGGCCATCAACAGCCTGTTTCAATTCTAGCTCTTCCAAGAGAGCACGGTTTCGGGCGATGTTTTGTTCTCGCTCAAGTTCGCTTGTATATTGATCAATGAAGGAAAGAAGGACGGTAATGTCAACAACTCACTATTGCGATAATTTAGGCATATTATAACGAGACAGGAATGACGCGCCTTGAGAAACGCCAATGGGTCACATGCACGCGCCCAAGCAAGCATCGCACCACGTCACGCGTCACGCAATTGAAAGCAATATATAATAATCATGAGATGGTAACTACAGTCTACAAGTGAAAGCAAAGCAAAGCAATTATCCTAATTATGTTGGTATAATGAAGTTATAAAACACATGAATGAAGAAGGACAGTCAGCTTTTGTGAACATGAGTATCCATCATGAAACCTCTAGAACCGTAGTTTCGAGAACACGAAACATTGTCATATCTTTGGAGTCCTCTGACCATCCAATAACTTCCCGCCAATTGGCGCTATTTGCTTCTTTCTCTCCAGCGCCAGCGAAAAGCCCGATTTCGTCATCCGTCAGGCCACGGAAAATGAGGAACATGCGGGTGAAGACGCATGGGTCAGTTGTCACAGTTATGTCGATAGCAGCAGCGATTTTGCTGGGTGATAGGAACCGATAGGCGATATTCTTATGTGCAGAAAAGGCGGACATATTGTTGCTAGAGAACTTGGTCAGTATTTAGGGGTAGTGATGGGGGCAGATACAGACTTAACAAAGGCCGTTCGGGCATGTAGAGATAGGCCAAGTTGATCGAGCACATTCATAAGGTGAGGAATAAAATCGCGGAAAGACATGGCGAAGCCATTCCGAGGCGCAATATAGTCATTTGGGTCAACCATGCTTGGATCAGGTCTGTAGCGAATTAACGACAGCATAGTTTGGCAAGGTAAAAGCTTACATCGCTTCGTAATACAGTGCTGTTGTAACCATTTCACTTTCAAAATGTTCAAGAGCACCACCAGGGTGCACCCGTAGGAAATATTTGATTTTGTTTTGGCCGATGTTTTCCGCTGGAGGCCAATTCATTCCCAACTTCCACAGGGCTGAATAAGAAAGGATGACATCGCAATATTGAATCGCTGGCGACAAGATCGTCAACTGGCATTTTGCTGTTGTAGGTTTAGCAGCAACAGCAAGTTTCATCATGACCCGCGAATCGAACATGAAGTCAGGGGAGTATTCCTGGTCTGGTGGAAGCCGTGTTCCACTAAACTCCAACTTATGGGTGTCGCCCTGATGCACAATATCAAGTTTTCCCCAAAACATCCCATCAACTGTTGTGCCATCTTCCATACGAGCCATGTCTAACTCATCAGAGTTGACGTTAACGTCCAGCGCTACGAGTTGCCCTGGCGAGAGTTCCAGATTAAAAGTGGCAGGCATTTCCAGAACTGGAGGAGGCCTGATGACGGAAAAGCGAATAAGCAATGAAGAATACTTCGCGTATGTATAATGTTTTACTTACGGAGGCGGACTGGGCAATTGTTAGATGAGCTTTAAAGTTACCATATAATGTGAAACTCACGGTGGTTCATCTGGTGGGGGTGGGGCATCACTCACAATCTCAACGCGAAGCCCATGAACACCCATCACAGCAATTTGGTAAGAGTCCTCGCCAGTCAGCTATTCAGGAACTAAGTAAGTTATATTCCAACCGCTGGGGAATGGACTGACATAAATATAAGGTCCTGCTACAAGTCGCTATTTTGATCATGAGATATACAGAGTATACGAGAACGAACGATGATCTTACCGCAGCATGGATGGATGCAAACTCTACAGGGACGCGCAAGCTGAATACAGCATCCGGAGGAGGTCTAGTCCAATCACGAGCAACAGCTTCAAGTTCCTACACGCACGATCATGTTTAGCTAGCGAAAACAGCCAGGATATGTCACATACAGTGAAGCTATTAGGTAGCTAATGAGCATGGACGGGTTAATGAATAGCACACATAAGTCCACATGAATTTGTACCATTCGGATCGTTTCCATATCAGCATACGCAAGGGTGAGAAGCCTCTGTCGCGCAAGAGCCATTTGTGAGCCTTTGTCGCGGACGTCACCGTCCTTGTTTTTAGGTTTGAATTTTCCCCAGAAGGACTGGTGGTGTGGTGGGAGGCCCCCACTGGTGGATCTGTTGAACAGAGCGAACAGATTAGAGGATGAGGTAGAGGAAGCTCTCAAGAGTGGGAAACAGCGCCTACGCTGGGGACAGAAGCATTTGAAGGAGAAAAAAGGGGAGAGATTAAGTGATAATAGAAGGTTGGGGACAAGGGTTACTGCTCGATAAGGATTGTGAAATTTGTTGTGGGCACGATGAGAACACGAGGCAAATATCCGAGGGTGATGTACAATCACAGATAATCAGTCAGCAGAACAGCTTACACCCTACTCAGAGTTTGCAGATTACTCTGCCAGTGTACACCCGTCCTTGAAAAGCCAATTTGACGTTAACAACAACAGCCCGCTCTGTTCATTGGCCACATAAGTCACGTGGGCTACTTTCCATTGTCAACTACCAACGGGCGACTTCACCTCAGAGAAATGTCTTGTTGGAGGTTTGCTCGGCTAGCCATTTCAACACAAGTCTCCGCAAGGCGGTCATTTGTATCGTCTGTGCTCCTATCCCGCACCTGGGAAAATGAAAGCATAGCTGACTTGCGCCGAGAGGCCAAAAATCGTGGTCTGGCTGCGTATGTTTTTCCAACCAATTTCATGCATTGCGCATGTACTGACCAGAAGCAAAAAGCAAAGGAAACAAGGCAAATTTGATCCTGCGAATCACGGAACATGAGAAGAATATAACCCTCGATGCCATCGCCTCCAACGACACGCCTATGCCTGTAGGTGGGGTGAGACATGCGTCAACTGCCCCAGGCCTCACCCCCGGAATTCCACCCGCGTCTCAAGCTGCGAGCCCTGCAGACCGAATAATGCCTATCAGGCTTCCAGATCTCTCCCAGCCCGAGCCAGAAACACCAATCGAAATTGTGCGTCCATTCCATCTTTGTGTTGACGTTCCCTGCCCTTTCGGAGACTCGATATTGTGCTTCTGCGCCTGCAAGGCTGATGGCTGATACCGTTCACCACAGCCCTATGTCCCTGACTTTTGGGGTTCTTCTGCTCCTACGCCAGAAGCAGCACCAGAAGAGCCTATCCCGAAAATCCTCGTCGTCGCTGGGGCAGCTACGCATCCCGGTGGCGGGCCATCTCATAATCTGTTGGATCTCAATGACTCTCCCGAGGTTGTGGAGGCTCCAAAAGGTGTAGATAAGCAAACCCCGACGGGCCAAGGTGGGTTGTGGGATGACATCAGAGAGGATCTGGGTCTGCCCCCTCCCAAGGAGATCAAAAATGCCTTTTGGAAGGTTTTTTCATAGACGATCTACTCTACGACTATGTAGAATTGATATTATGTACTAATTTTATGCGTAATATTTGTTGGGGATCCTCACCCAGCCACATTTGTGTGTATTTGCTCACCCGATGTTCATTCGACCATACCGCATTCAGGTGGCTCCGAGTCGATATTTGCACACCTCTCCTCGATGCAACGACCTTGTCGCACCCCCAGATCCAATATCGAATATAAGACCGATACTATACAGTGATGCGGCTTCCCCGTCTCCCCCAACGCTGCTGCGACACCCATACTCGTTGTCTGAATTCAACACTTCCTCGCACAATCGGTCAAGTGACCACGAGCTTCAATTCAAGCTGCAGCGCCAACAACTGGATGCATTCCACCATAATTTTTGGCTTGATGTACGTCCTGGCAAATCTCCTTTTGCGCCTGTTTAATCAATGGGGCTTAGAGCAATACACGGCATGAGAGGGCTAAAAGTCTGGTCCTCGCCAGTCTACCACCATCAGCCACTCCCCGCGATAAAGAGGTTGCCTTGTCAGAATTTCACAAGCAATGGGTAATGCAGGAAAAGGCGCGAACAGATGCGTACACCGACGAATGGAGGACGAGAATTTGGGCCGTCATTGTGCTGGCTGCTCGCGTACACTACCACACGTTTATTTCACGGCTGTCAGATCTTTTCAAATAAAAGAAAGCATGATGCATCGCATAATTAGTAACATTAAACATGTTCGCTATCGTTGCGCGTCCCAGACAGCATACCCTGCCAGCTCCCGAACCCGACCATACACATCGTCAAGGTCAAAGTCTCCAAGTCTATCACATTCGATGTTATAGTCTTCAACGATATTTTGGACCTGTTCTGGGGACATTCCCGGCCATCGGTGCTTGATTTCTTCCGCTGTGGGCACTAACAATGCTTCGTCTGGTGTTGTTTCATATCCCTCTGGTGGGTATTCCTGTCTCATGGTAATACACATTGTCGAATACAACGCCGTGTTTCGGAATCGTTCACTGAGCTGGGCATCCGATATATTTGTGGTTGTGCGTATAGCATCCCAACTATGAGGGTATGAGGCCCCAGATATGATAAGAATGAGGCGGTAACGGACTCATCATGGTTATATATACGACGCCATACGGTTCTAAAGGCAGAAAGTCGTCGGGCTTGAGGCAAATCCTAATAAGGGTATATGGTTCAGTGATGCCTTTTAATGAACCATTGAATGCACGGACCAAAGCGCGGCTGAGCAAATCTAGGGCGGTCGCGAAGTCATCCACGGTTTCATCATTGTCTTTCAGAGTCAGGAGGTCGACAGCATCTTCAATGGACAACGTTTTCCCTTGCAACAATTGCTTCAACAAATCTTTGAAAACCTGTCGTGTATTGTAATATTAGGTGGGCGTCAAGACAGGAAATCACTACTGACGTGGGTGAGTGCCCTTTTATCGCTCAGTGATGAAGCTTTTGTCTTGGTGATGATATCAATTTGGGCTTCGAATGACTGCCGTCCACGGATATCGCCAAGAGCAGATCTGAATGTTCGTTGCAGTGCTTCATGCACACTGACGAAGTCGAGCTCGTCATGGAAAGCTGAATGTAGTTTAGAAATCAAAGTTTGGTGAAAATAAATCCAAACTTACCATCAAGGACAGTCTCCTCATCCTGGGTTTCTGTTTCATGCAGCTGTGCCAGATGGGAAAGTTTACCAATACTAAGCATCAACTAAAAATGTTGCATAAAGTTGGGCACTTGTTGGGTAAATAGTTGTGAAGCTTACATGTCTTGTTTCAAGGTTGGTGACCTTGCGGGCTTCACTGATTAACGCGGAAGAGGCACGGCCATACCTCCCCTTGCCGAGGTCATATAACCATGAGATCCCATCATTGGGACTTTCAGCAAAAAATCTGTCAATGAAAGGTCCTTGTTCATGTTGTTGACTGAACATAACCCTCAGCTCGCCTGGGTAGCTATTAAAACAGACTCGATGCGGAAGGGGAGTAGTTTTCTACCATGTTGGATACACCATTGATACAACTCTCGTGTAAAGTCATCCTTGAACCTGGTGATATATTGATTTATTCGGTTTGCATTGGGATTCTTTTCGGGAGGGAATACGACACCTCTGTGACAGAGGGCGGCCAGACTTGCAAAATCTTGATGCTCCTCGGCGAGGGAGAATGCGGCTTCTGCATAGCCGTGGCTACCTACGGTAGCTAAGAGCTAAGAAATAGCACTGGGTGGCTTATGGGCTTACGGAGCGTCTCAAGAATCTCTGGTCGATGGAGGTTGAACTCCTGCTCGAGTTCACCCTTGTTTCGGCAATGATCAGGATTTTCAGATGCAACTGGGCTGGCTAGCAAGTCAATGGAGGGTTTCATACCCATACAGCGCGACAAACCTGCTAAGCCAACTCAACCTTTCTTGTATGCATTGGAACAGTATCCGGGCCAAATCAGGGAGCCGAGAGGTCGTTTCAATGGTTATCGCTCCTTCTCTCTGATCCGATGAACCCCCTGCTTGTGTAGTCGCATTGAAAAGGGACATGATGACGTCGATAATTGCCGCTTCGCTTGTCCAGGGGTTTATCATTGGTGGCGTTATACCATAAACACCGCGGTTATATTGGCGATAATCGAAAGACGAGGCAAGGACAGTCTACAGGGTATCAGGGATGCTATTAGCATGGATAGTCGCAAACGACACTCACCACAGCAACCTGATTGGCTTCTGGCAAAAAGTCCGCAAGCTTTTGGCCTGTTTCTCTTGACAAGAAGGTCGTAATTTTCATCACCTTGATCAATAATTTTCCAATATCCCTGACATGCAAGCGGAAGAAGGCCCGCATAACGTCTTCATGACCATGATCCCCAGCTTCTTCCATAAATGCGTGCACAGCATCATTCAACACGCTATGTTTCACATTTGAACTGAAAATTATCACTACATCAGATTTGGTCATACATATAAGACACAACCTACGCGAGCAAATCGTTGTACTGGAGCCATAATTGATGGCAAGCATATAATTTTTCAGCATCCGTAGCAAGTTTTTGACGACTCCGTTGCGACATCTTTGCACTATTGTAAGTTGGGCTTGAGCAGTTTATTGCAGAACTCACCTTGAACAATACCGCATTATCGTTGATGAATTGAATAAGCCAGCTAAGGCGCTCCTTGCGGCTTATCAATTGGGCAGTCAGGTCATGGCTCTTGCGTACAACTGTAGGATCTTGACAGGATTCTAAGGTCTATAACAGACGTCAAAAACAAGGACACATACCTGACTGTAGTACGGCCTGGCTAAGTTGTTCTGCAGCCTGCATTAAGCTCTCCCCGTCCATTTCAGGTGGAAAACTGAAGTGTAATGGATTCTGTTGCGCATGTGTGGATGCTGTTATAAGCATTTCGGATTCCAACCTAGACTCACTTCAAGTAGTGCACCATACAAGATCGCCTGCATCATGATTGATTTGATCATCTCCGTCTGCCCAGTCCTGAATACGTATTAGTCGATGAGTAATGTTCAAAGTTCCAGAACTCACTCTGGATTAAAGTTGGTTATTCTAGCTAGGTCAAGCCGGGCTTGCATAATCGTGGTCGCGGCTAAAACGAGTAATGAATCATCGGTTTTATCAACGCCAACGCCCAATATTCTGTCCGTGGTTGCCTTCAACTCGAGCCTGTCACTGTAATCTGAATCTGGGAGCAGTATTAAGACAAATTCAGGAGCAAAGTATGCGGTCGAACCTCTGGCACATAATGCAACTGCCGTGCCAAATTGGACACTTATCAAAGCACCTGAGTATAGAAGTTGTATGCGGGCATGAACATCGCCCCCGGTTGCAAAGGTCTGTCCTGGTTATCAGCGCTCACCCAAACAGGGCGAAGCTTTGCCTTACACTCTGATAAGGCACTCTCTTTACGCTCTCCACTTTGAAATCGCCGTCGGTAAGATCAACATGCACTAATGCATATACTCTTCGGACAGCCCCAGCCCCCGCAGCTTTCAAAGCACGATCTTCATCAATGTACGCATGAGCAATCAAGAGGATGAGTTTTTCTGCACTGTTGGACTTTGTTAACCAAGGCATAGAAATAGTTAGACACCTTACCCATCAACTGCCACATCCAATAACTCCAGATCTAGTTCCGGAGCACCCTGCTGAGCGTCCTGGCTAGTCTGTATTGCACGATCCCAAGATTGACCCATAAATTTTCTGATTGCGGATTCTAGGAGGATTGTCATGTCCCTTTCCAAAGCAAGGTCCTCCCATCCTTCAGCCTTCATGACCCACTTCTGCACCCATCCTAATGCAGAGGTCCAGACCTCCCGTTCTCCGGTATTGGTTAATATACCTAAAGCAATGGAGTTTATATAACCAACGGATGCCGACAAGGCAACCTGCTTGTTGGGAGTGTTAAACAGGGATGGGAGCAAACTTGAGAAGGTGCGGGGTACGGCAGGTTGAGAAAAAGGACGCGAGGCCAGCTGATATTTGCCACCCGCTGATGTGAGAGATAGCCGGAAGAGTTGACCGTTTGTAGTTGATGTTATAAACGTTTGAGCCTATACGACCTCAGTGACTAGGACATGTCAACGAGGCTCTGCTCACATCTGACCGAACGAGATTGTTGACTTCATATCCTTCCTCCAAGTCCAGCTGGGATGTCAAGAAGTGCTCTCCGCCGGCTAGGCCCATGCCTATGCTGTCCCAAAAACGAACGTGCCCAGAGGAGGATATAAGGATTAAGCCAGGTTCACGGGAAGCACCATGAGGAACAAGGGCATGCAAGGGTGAAACCCTTTCGTTATGGTCTCTTGGACAAGAAAAAATATAGCATGTAGGCATGCCACGAACGGCCTGAGTTTTCTTATTAGTAGAAGGAGATAAATGGGGGCATACAAGCGCACCTGAGTATGTTGCCAAACATAACACGTTTGAACAGACGCAACGAGAGCGAAGCCTGTCAATGTATCTATGCCACCAGAATATTCATCCTTATAGAAGTCTAAACATGTGGGAATGAGGACGCGACCACGGCTAAACCTATATATAACGAAACTCACCTGCACTCCGCAGAACCTGAGTGACTTCAAGTGGAAGGCTGGTATGAAATAACACTGTCATTTCATCCGACTTGGCAAATATTACTTCCGACGTTGGCTTTGAGCCAGATCGTTCCCCAATCGAGCTTGCTTGATCGATGTCCATGTCTGCGATGCCTGAAAGGTTGTCTGCCTGTGGTAGGCCATTACTATATCGTGGCGTGGCGAGGCGAGACTGAGGAAGGCTATTGTTAGGCAACCTATGTCTTCGGGTGGGGGAGGTTTCCCTCTGTTTATTACGAGTTGACCGGCGGGGTGCAGGCGAAGGGGAGAAAGTGGCCATTCGAACCTCGAGGGATGGAGTTTGTCAATTCCAATTTTCTTGAACGCGCAATGAACCTTTTATTTGGTGTTGATTGCTTTACATGCTCTTGGCAAATTGCGGATACCCATTACTTTAGACAAATATGGTATCAAAAACTTTCGGGTGTTCAAACTCGCATCTTATTTCATGTCCGTCGAATACTTTCTTGCAATCCGACGCGTCCTATCGCGTACATATATCACAGCAAAGCTACGACGATTTCTTCTCTGCAACTACAACCCAAGCCTTATAGGGATACTGAAAAGTGCCAGCTGCTTCATCGATCCACGCTTTCCCTTCACCCCTCTCAATGATAGTATGAAGATCCTTGCGAACATTATCTTTTCCTAAGTCGGGCAAGACAGCAATGTAGCTCTTGCTCATCGCTCGGTCAATAGCGATATCCAATGTGCCCTGGAGATGATAGTCCCAGACTCTCTCCTTGGGGGCTTCGAATAATTTCTTGTAGGAATCTGTATCGAATGTCTGCCGCCAGAGATTAAGCCTGAACTGAGGAGTACCACTTTCATGTTGCTCGATGCGATTGCGTAGCTGGGCAACCCATGCGGCGCCCTCTCTGTAATGCAGTAAGGAGATGTTTCTTTGAGGGATTTCAATGTATACATGCCTGTCTTCTAGGTTCCAAGCGAGTGCAACGATGCCATTAGGTTTTAAGATGCGGGCAAATTCGGCCGAAGCACGGTCGTAATCAGGACACCAATGGTACGCCTAATGAAGATGTTGAAGTCAGACGCTCGATCCTCGTTCAGATCCTCGTTCAGTACTCACTTGTGCCACAATAACAACATCAGCCCAGCCATCAGGAATCCCAGTGTCCTGGAAAGTGCCTTCCCGGATACTAACTCGCTCATCGGCAACGGTGTGAGAAAAGACATTCCTCATTCCCTCGCTTGGCTCAACGGCTCGAATTTCCTTGATAGCATGGTTCCAGTCCTTATCAGCGAGAAGTGCTCTCGTGAAAATGCCAGTTCCCGAGCCGATTCTGAGAAAGTCAGGGTCGTGAATTGAGTACAAAGAATAGTCACCAACTCGGCAATGTTCAATGGGGGGTTATCTCGTGCAGATTCACGAACAAAGTTGAGAGCGAAGGGTTGATATGATGGGCGCACTCTACTGAATGAGACCAGGAGTTGTGGAGGAGGAGAGAGAATTGGTTACCGATCATAGAGGTCATTTGTTCCGGCGCCAAAGCCTGTCTGTGCGATGGCGTGAACGTTGGACATGGTTTTCTGGGAGGCAAAGGAATCACGGCAAATGTGTATTATTATATGAAACTAATAATATCGTCCCAAGTCGTTTGCGGCCCCGCGCACAATTGCATGGCAGAAAATGCATGGATTGGCCGATCACAATTGTTAATGTCACATCTGGCCCACGAACCAAGGTCAACTTGAACTTGATAACAATTTGCTTGTGTTCGTCGGGAACAATGGCTGCGGCAACGAACCCCTCCATATGTCTCTCGTCATCAAATGTAAAGGTCACTCTCTCTCTGACAGATTCAACTTTGGACGTGGTTCATTCTGGTACTTCTCTAACCTACCTGTTAACCTTTGAAACCCCTGACGAGCAAGCAGATTCAACATTGGGCCCTCTTAAGCTGCCTCATACCCATGTTCTCCTTGCCACCTTTAATAATGCCACACGCGCCCTACGAACTTCTTACATCACGCGGTTGAAGCAGAAGAAGTTTTCTTCCCTGGTTGTACTGGATGGGATAGTCGACGGGTCTGACGAGGAATCTGCTTCAGCTTGGGTAGAACTGGTAATGAAACGCGTTTATGAAGGTATTTGATTTATATGGAATCCAGGTCAGATTACTTATGATCCAAGGTCATGGTATAAAGCGGAATAAGCGCCTAAAAGTCCTTATTAACCCTTACGGCGGAGTTGTAAGTGCGTTGCTATATGGGACCGCAAAAGAATATGCTTGAACTGGGCTAGAAACGTGGTGCAAATCTGTTTAACAAGATTGTCGAGCCTATTTTAAGGGCGGCAGGTTGCTCGCTGGACGTGACTCGTGCGCGATGTTCTTACTCGTAACGTTGTTGGATGCTAATTGTTTGTTTCCTTGATAGGTACGACACATCATGGCCATGCGTATGACATTGCAAAGGCCCTGTCCCTGGAATATGACGCTGTTGCTACTGTTTCTGGCGATGGTCTAATCCACGAAGTCATGAATGGTTTTGCACACCATGCAGACCCCATTCGCGCATTCGCAACTCCAATATCTCCAATTCCCACTGGATCCGGCAATGGTTTGGCCTTGAACCTATTTGGAATTGAAGTACTGCTTCGTTAGATATCATATCTTGCTTCCTCGCTAACCTTGCCAAATTACAGGATGGATTTGATTTGGCTAAGGCTGCCTTAAACCTTGTAAAAGGTTTTTGCCTCCTGCCTTTCTGTCTCAATCATTAACCCTGTTTTAGGGAAGCCAATGAAGGTGGATTTATTCTCGCTTACCCAAAACGGAAAACGAACTATTTCTTTTATGTCACAAGCATTGGGACTCATGGCTGATCTTGATATTGGGACGGAACATCTTCGTTGGATGGGTGAAATGCGCTTCGTAGTTGGATTGCTTCGAGGAAGTGCGTTGCATCTGAAGTTACGTTTTCCTCCACCCTCATATGTCAACAGTCATACAGTTTAAGGCCTGCCCCGTTCAACTATCTTTCAAAGCTGCCGAAGTTAATAAACAGACGATGGCGGACAATGTCAAAAAACATCGCGAGAACATGACCGCTGCAGTTGCACCACCAATCCTTGAAGGGGGCGGCGGACAGACGTTGCCCCCTCTCAAGTATCTACCGGATGATGATGAAGGTTGGACGACAGTGGAGGAACCTCTCAGTTACGTCTATGCAGGAAAGGGTCCATATGTTGGTCGGTACGTCAGGACGGTTCAATCTGACGTGCGGTTTACTGATCTCTCTTTCTCTTTTTCAGGGATTTTATGGCTTTCCCCGTATCATTGCCGGATGATGGCTTAATTGATATCATGGTTATGCCACTCGTAAGCACACTCTTTGTAGCACCTGCGATTAATGCAAACTTATTCCTGCAAGTCTTCAAGGAAGGATTTATTATCCGGCATGGATGGGGCACCTAAGGGAGAGACTTTTTGGCATCCCAAGGTGATCGGATTCTCCGCCTTTTTATGTTGTACTGAAGCCTTTTTGGCAGTTGCGCTATGTCAAAGCGCACGCGTACCGTGTCAAACCTTTGAAGCCAACAGGATATCTGGCTGTAGACGGCGAGATATTCCCTTTCAAAGAATTTCAAGTTGAGGTTCATCCAGGCCTGGGCACGCTTCTGAGTCCGTATGGTCACTACGCTGTCGAATTTTCCTCATGCCGTCCTGAGGACGCGAAGGTTGATGAGTGATGTCTGAACATTTATCATCATTCTATTACTGGTAGATGCTATGTGATTTCACTATGGGGTTTTGTTAGCGAAGGGAGCTACCCAGAGAATGTTCGACCGAATCTATGTGATTTTATGTCTGAAATAAGCTTTCAAGCAACTGCTGATTCGCCGTCCCCGTGCACCTTTTTCCCATGCGCCTTCATCTGTTCAGCCTATAAGTTCAGGAGATGATTCTGAAATTCCCTTATTCGCCCACGACATGCAGCACTCCAGGATTCTAGCCAAGGCACTCAGCGCGCCCACGCGGCGCTTCCAGTCGGCAACAATGGCAAGCCTGAACGTCGACGCGCTCGACAAATGGATTGCGGCGCCTCCTACAGCAGCCCTCACGGATGCGTTCCGCATCGAGCCCTTGTCAGACCTATACGTCACTTTGCCCACGCGAGATGGGACGAGGAAGGCGTATGAGGCGCCACGGGTGTCGGCTCCGCTTCCCTACGGGCACCACCTCGCATTCTTCCACGCGCGCACTCCCGAGCACCTCTTGCGTGAGGACGGGACCGATGCAGACATCTCGCCCCCGAGCCCTTTCTTGCGTAGAATGTGGGCAGGTGGGAAGATTTTGTGGAACCAAAGTGACCCGCTCGTGATTGGGGCCGAAGCACAGGCCTTCGCCAGCGTCAGCTCTGCGCAGAAGAAAGGGTTCGACAAGGGGAAGCCGATGGTATTCGTGACCCAGAAGATAGATGTCATCATGAAAGGCAGCAAAACGCCTTCGGTCACAGAGGAGCGCGCTCATGTCTATTTCTCAGAATTCACACCAAATAGCAAGGGCGTTAAGGAAGGTGAGGACAGTGAAGACGCACGGCCACTGAATGAATTTTCATGTTGCTACCAGTAAAAGATATCCCTGGAAAAGTGGACTTTTCTTTCGAATTCATGCCAACAGCAGTCACTTTATTCCGATTTTCCGCTCTGATGTTTAATGCACACCACATCCACCTGGATCCAGTATACACCCGTGAAAAGGAGGGATACTCTGGTATTGTTGCCCAGTTTTGAAAGAGAGTCCTATTAAAGAAATCTTATACAGAACGCCTTGTCCATGGCCCATTGACATCAATGATGCTTTTGGAGACTGTGGCACACCATAATCCAGACAGATTGTTAAAATCATTTGAATATCGTGCAACAAACCTCTTGGTCGTTAACCGCAAATTAACAATCAATGGCACATGGATTGATCCAACCCATATCAGACTATGGTGTACGGACAGTGAAGGTGTTGTTGGCATGACGGGATCTGTTGAATTAGCGTAGCACGTATTGTCGACCGAATGTAAGACCCGTCAATGGCATGGTAGCTTGCGTCTACACACATTCTCGACGTTGATTGCTCGGTCAGAAGCCTTCAAGAGCTTGTTAGCATATCTCCCCTTGACTAAGGCACAGCAACTGACCATACTTGTTGCCTGCCTCTTTGCGATTCCTTCTTCCCTCTGCAATTTTCTCCTCAAGCGCCTCCCGGTTTTCATAAGCTTCTTTCAGCATCGTTGACAATTGATGGCGCGAACGCGCTATTCCACTGAGTTTACTTGCCTGTTGCAGCGGGAGATAAAATATTTGACGGGGGTTAGAAGCGAAAGACGAACATTAATCTTCATACGTGGTTCGGAGGGGCCGCTACCAACACCCTTTGTGATGGCTTTCTTTGCTTCGCGTTCCTGCAACTCTTTCTTGGCCTGTTCCAGCTCCTTCATAGCATCGATTTCCTCAACAGCGGACTTGTCCAGATCTTCAAAGCCCTTGACGGCACCCTTTTCGAGCTGTCGTAGTTGTGCATTGTATTCGTTTTGCCACTTTTTCGTAAATTTGACGTAGTAAGTGGGGTCGTGGGCGGCCCACGCTCCTGAAGGCAATTGATAATAGCCTGGGTAAAGATCAGAGGGACTTGGTTCAGGGACTTCAAAGGTGGGAATCGCAGGAGCAGACGATAATGCTGGGACAGAGGGGGCAGGTGTTGTATGAGACGAGGAGTGAACCTGACTCGGTGTGGTTTTGCCTGAAGTTGGGTATAATAATTGGTGAAATGGGTTCAATGATTGAATGAAAACGTACCTAATGAAAAGAAATCAGGCACAGAATCCGCCCGGGTGTTTGACCAAAGGGGTCTCTTCGACTGATCTTCTTCGACAGATATATGAGCTTTCCCTTTCCCTAAAGATGATGGCATAAAGAGAGGTGTGGATGTCGGGGCAGCCTGAGTACTTGAGGGTGACGGAGGTGTATCAATAGACGCTACAGGTTCATTCGCGATGGCAGAGGGGTGGTTAAACACAAGGCCTGGCTTGTTTCCACCTCCCAAGACTCGTTCTACATGAGGGGCTGCCTTGTGCTGTTTGGGAGCAGGCAACATAGAAAGTAAGGACGATGCACCAGCGCCTAGGCGAGGTTTTTTAGCTGCCGGAGGTTCGTCTTGAAGCTCATCAGAGTCATTATCGTTCGACGAAGACAAGACAGGGAGACCGATAGCAATCTTCTTTGGGCCGCGTATAGGCCTCTTATCAGCTCCAGTGGTTGCCCGTGAAGTAGTCACTGGTTTTCGAGTAGATTTTGAGGTGGTTGGGCCATCGCTCTCACTTCCGCTGCCATAATCTTCGACACCAAGCATTCTGAATGGTTCAAGCAGTTTCCAAGTTTTGACTGATATAAAGCCATGTTTTGTCCTTACGTAAATACACGTGGATAACTTTAGCGAGAACTGTGCGTCCATGTAGGTGTACAAGACCACACATCCGATTACTTCGATGGCTATGGACATATCCCCAGAAATGATTAAGTCTTTTGTCCGATGTGAGGTGCTAATAGGACTTTTTCTATGGTCCATTACTGCTTCTAATATATATATATATTCATGATTATGGTCGTGCTACGAGGACATTAGCATGTTGATCGTGGGCATGAGGGCAGAAGGGACATACCGAGTTGTTCCTTGCGGTAGAACCAGAAGTAGCCCAGAACAATAATTAATTGACAAATGAGAGCAATCCAAAAGAGTGGCAGGGCCATCGGACTCCCTAAAATAGAGCACTGTCAGGTATAAAAC
This sequence comes from Phaeolepiota aurea, assembly GCA_036937095.1. NCBI lineage: Eukaryota > Fungi > Basidiomycota > Agaricomycetes > Agaricales > Squamanitaceae > Phaeolepiota > Phaeolepiota aurea. The sequence goes on from JASFDG010000006.1 coordinate 113,551, forward strand.
TGGGAGGATTTTTTTCAGAACCAACCTTGTAGTCCATCAGAGAAATCCCATTTGGCGGCATCTGGGAAGACAGTTCCAGGCCCAAGTCGATTCGGAGCCGTCGCGCGAGCAACCATCACACATATTGAACCAACTACTTGGGCGAAGGCTAGAGTAGCGCAAACGTGGAGGCGGGATAATGTCTACCAAATGGTTTGAGTTCATTGCCCCTCCTGTAAGCAGGTTACTTACCTGGAGAAGGATCATACCCAGACCCACCCCTTGGATGGCATCAAGAACACCAAGCCACAGCCAGAGGGAGATACCAAGATATGGACCTGCATTTCCAGCCCAGGGAATGTACAGGGCCAGGGAAGACGTGCCCCACAGCATCTGTAAGGGTATTGTTAGTTGTGGTTTGAAGCTCATAGTAGCGGAAACCATACCTGACACCATCTAGGTGCTCCTAGTCCAACGGCGAAAACAGGCAGCAGCCATGTGTGCGTCTTGCTGAAATGAGTCAGAACGGCTAACATAGCAGCCCACACTCCGACGAAGAAGGTGATGGTCAGAATAAGAATCTGCCATTTCGGAATTGGTACATTCCACAAGAAACCCCAGTTGCGACCATATGGCTGCAGTAGTCGCAATTAACAGTTGTGCCATTCATAAAAGATTTACTCACTCCACTCAGCCAATAATCCCGCAAAATTTCTGAAGCCAAGAACCAGAGCACCAGTTTCCTCCGGAAAAGGGTTTTCAAGAAATGGGGTACTTTGGGGGGTGTTTGACGATAGTATTCTGCAGAATGAGGGATTAGCAAGGATCGATGTTGACATCATCAAAGGCAAACCTGGTAGGCCATATAGTAGAACGTAAGCAAAGACGAAGCTCATTATAGCAAATGGCCACAAAATAAGAACGATCCACCAAGGTGGTATGTAATCGTCTGCTCGGCCGTTCAAGGAGTTCCCCCAATACCAGAGAGCGGCAACCCATATCTGCTGAGAACCTTGCACGACACAGGCTCGCATAGTCCAAACTTCGGTGGCAGCACCCGCTTCCTCCCCAAAATTGAGGCCGAAGAATAAGAAACCTGCTGCAGATGCGATGGCATAAGACCATGTCGCGGCACTTGCTAGAGCGCGGTGGGCCGGGGCAATTGCGGCTGCTACCGATGGCAGGCCAATCATGAAGAACGCAAGGCCGAAGAAGATCCACGGGAAAGAAAGGACATAAACGGATGGCTTCATGCGGAACATTGGATACCATACTGCTGAAGCAGCCAGGAACACGGCTCCCAATACGTAGAGCTGGATGTTATCTTGCCAATTGCGACCCGTTAAAAGAGTGATTTGGAAACTGGTAGCACTGAGCATCTGTGAATGAAGGATCAGACGAGGCCGGGAAATGTGGAATTTGGCCACGAACCTGTCCTAGGGCAATAACTATTGTATACAGTGGCCAGCCACCAAGTTCCCTGGACATAGCAATTTGGAGTCCGGTCATAGGAACCACATCGGGTTGTCCAGCATCGTGAGGAAGGGGGCCATCATATTCTAAGTGAGAGAATGCCTGAGTGTTCGGGGCTACAAGAATAATCTTCAGCATGGCTACAGATGTGAAGTAAGTCCTGCCGAGACGTACAATCAGGCCGTGAGTATATCGAGGGCGATGGTGTCCCCCATACGGAGTCGCGTTGTGACGATCGGATGCTTGCAGCACTTGATAGCTTGTCTTTGCGGACCTTACCGAAGAAGGCTTCCTCGCTTTTAACCAAAAATTTCTCGATGGACAATTCATGTTCAGAATTCTTAGCAGTCAGCAATTGCAGTTTTTGGACAAACTCTGATGCAACGCCGCCATCTGCGTCAGTGAACTATAATTGTGGTATTAGTAAAAGCCAAGAAAGGACATTCATTATCATACTAACAGATGCTATTGCCTTGTTCAAAGGAGAGTTGGACTTTTCATCAACGATGGACGAAATAGACTCGACCGAGGATACACGAGAATGAGAGCCGAAGGGACGACTAGGGGCCAGGCCACCTTCGAGGAATGGGTCAGGCGCGTGGCGCTGGTCCTTGGCTATTGTCCTATTTGCTCGCTCCAGGAAGTCATTGTAGCCTTTTGGTGTTTCCACGGTGCTGCTTCTCGGCTGGCTAAAGTAATCATCGGTGGCACTGTCAGGTCCTCCATATGTATTGCGATGTGGGTCGCCAGGGGTTAGGTTGTCTTGACTCCATTGTGCCGGAGAATTTTGGGACTGAGCAAAAGCACCTTCGTTCATGCTGCGGCTGTCCCAGTCGGGCTGAGTTGGATCGCTTTGATTTACTGGGTCCCAGTCGTCGGTTTCGCCAATAGGTCGTACACCTGCACCATCGCAGTCAGATTCTCTCCAAGCATTCGCTCCCGCGAGGCTACGGCTGGTATTGATACTGCGTTTATGGAAATCCTCCGTCCGTTGTCGCCATTCTACAACAGGGAAACGTTGAAGCGCTGATCTAGCACGCAGGATAGCACGTTCTTCTTCTGTAGACTTCAATGCCATTTTGATAGTCTTCGTAAGCTGAGATAACATGTGGTTCGTAGCACTTGATTCCACAGGGTACCACTTTGAGAGATATAAGAAAAATATCAACAGCTTTGAAGATCGAAGGACACATACCCAACCAGGCATCAGGCCAAGACCTCCGAGACGGCTTCCAACACCAAGGGCACCCTTTCTCCCGAATTCCACAGCCACGAGACCAAAAGGTTCATCTCGAGATGGGATCAAAGCAAAGTCTGCACCACTAAAGAGGTATGGAGGCAACGCCGTGAACTCCGGTTTGGAAAATACACGGTCGGGATGAAGTTCCATCAGGCGAGCCAGTTTCTCTGCTGCGAAGCGACCATATAAATCAATGACGGGGCCGACAGCAATCAGCTGGATGCTGGGACGTTTCTCAAGCCTGGAGACGTAACATTAAAACCACGAACGCGAAAGAAATTGAGAATCTTACAGTCCAGGCATGACATCCGCAATGAGATCGACACCTTTTTGTTTCGACCAACGACCAACGAACACGAAGAGATCAGAATTTGGGTCTTGCTTGATGTTTGCCCATTCTTGGGCTTGCCGTTTATGTTCCGGTCGGGCAGCCTCGGCAACTGCATCGATTTCGACATCCCGGGCTTTGGTAAGCTTCTCGTCAAGGGCCGCGATATCACTGGGATCGGGATTGGGTAGAGAATCAACATGCTTCAGAGTCCAGAGAGCGGGGTATCGAGCCCAACTACGTTTGCCATATTTGTCTGAGACTCCCGCAACACCTATACTCTTTTGATGAGTGCTGATGAACGATGCAGCCGCATGAAGTAGATTAAAGGTATTCCCAAATTGAACGTATTTTGTGCAATGCTCTTTGCTGATATTGAATGCTGAACAAACTTCCTTCATTTCTTCCTTGGTTCGGAGAGGCCAAAGACCTTGGAATTCAGCGTTGTGGAGGGAGAGACATGTTGGGATCACTTTGGGCAGGAGGTATATGGGGGCGAGTGCACCGTGATAGTCGTTGATATGGTATATGTCGATGGTAGGATGGCGCCTGATGGTTGCTGCGATGGCCTGATTCCATGTCGAATAGAAGATAGCCGAACTAAGGTCATCCATGCGGGCTGGATAAGGATCCGCTTTGGTTTGGGCGCGGAAGACGGGGCTGTCGAGGATAATGTAAGTGATGTTATCCAGCACGTGGGTCTCCACTTCGATTAGGTATGGTTCGCCAAAGATGATGACTTCAACCGGCTCAGCAGGGTCACCGACAGGGTATTCGATGTCCTTGACCTTAGGAACAACCCATATGAGGTCGACATCTGTCATAGCCTTACCCATAAGACTGGACATGACTCCAAGACCACCAATCTTGACCTTGACCTTCCAGTCAATGATTTCGTATTCCAGGGTGGCGATCAAAACCTTTCGGCGCTTGTGTTTGTCCTCGGGCCACCCAATGATCTCAGCATTGGGCTTGTGGCCAAACAATTTCTCGGTGATGGGGGTGGAATCTTTCAGGTCGGCAGTTGATTTATTTCCCAATCCGAGAATGGGGAAATAATTGGTGTGGTTTTTCGCCTTGACACCATACTGATTGTGCTTGATTCCATAGAAAGTCCACATGAACACGAGGACAGCGAAGGTTCCAGTAATCAAAGGGATAGCTAAAAGGAGCGCGTACATGATGGCGCCAACAGATGACTGTCCTCGAGGTTCTAAGGACCATGTCATGGTTGCGTCGTCAACAAGGAGGGACCATGCGAGATGTGGGGAGGGAGGAGCGGAGATATTGAGGTAATTTGGGGCAACGGAGTTGGGTGGAAGGCGATCCATTACACCATCGCCATCAGAATCACCATAGAAGAAATTATCATAACCCCAGACGTTCAATTGCACAAATGTCGGCCATGCAGCCATGATTTCCAGCTCCCACTTGCCATCCTTGTTTTGGGTCATGACGGATGAGATACCTTGATCGAAGCCCCAATTATTGAAAGGCCCTCTTGCCAAAAATTGGGGCACTCTGCGTTTGACTCCCGTGTAACCATAATCAGCGTGAACAACGGCAGACACGGATAGAGTTGCTTCACTCCAATCTGTGACGAATTCAGCATCAATAAAATGGATAGAAGCTGAAACTGACATTGAACTATAATATGATCCCCTTCCCAGAAACATTCCGGTGATGCGAATACGGACGCGTCGATGACAGTGGTATCCTCCCAAGATTTCCAATCTGTCCAATTCTGCCCAAAGTTCCACGAGTATCTCAATGAATCGGCACCAAAGGCCTTGTGCGCAAAGGTATATTGACCATTTGATAATTGAAATGATCCACTGATATCGTAATCGTTGGTTGGGAATACCATGACGTTGTCTGCCGCTCCTTTGCGAAGAAGTAGGTGATCAATAGCCTATTAACGATCGATCAACAGATGTTTCCGATTCAATCGAATCAGCTTACCCCTGTGGTTAGATTACCTGCCGACATTGCAGGGTTATTGACGGTAATGGTCAATACGCCATCTGGCATATTAACGAGTGTCGCAGAAAATGACCAGGCAGAAGGGGCGACGCCATGAATCTTCTCTGGATCGGGGGTGGTAACTACACCGCATTTCACATTGCTTAATGTTGGAGTAGTGCCTTTGCCAGAGGATGTCATGTTCAGCGAAATACTCTTCTGGACGCTGTCACAATCCATTTCCGCGCTGAACTCGATTGAAATATCAGCAGTGGTGGCATTCGCGTCCCCTGGATTGACGAGGAGCCGGTGGTCGTGACCAGGTGTGAATTTGGTGATAGCAGGGAGGGCTGCGGTCCATTGTGCAACAGGAACGAGAGCCTTAAACCCATAGGGTTCCATCGTGATATTTGGCAAACATCCAAACCATGGTGCTCGACTGTCATTATTGAACGAAGAAAGCGAATCGTCGAGGTCGTAGACTTCATATGGCGCAAACAGATTTCGGACCTTGGTTCCCGACACGAACGGGGAAGATATCCATAGAGACTGTTTACAGTCAAAGTCGTACGATTTGGTGGCATTTTCATTTGTGAAGAGGAGCCAAACCTGATCTTGGAATGCTCCGCCCAACTGAGTCTGAATGCCAGGTATACCAGATCGCGAGATAGACCAAAGACCCATTTCTGTCTCGGTGTGATTAGACCCAGGCCTTTCGATGCGATATGTCCAATTCCCTCTTTGTACAAGGTTAAATCCGTCTTGCAAGGCACCATAAACTTGTCGAAGATGGTGAAACTGAGCAAAAATACGCCTGGAATCAGTCGTCGGATCGAAATGGTCGAGCGCATTCCATTCATCATGACAGCCAAACAAAGCTTTTTCCAGTGGCATGTTGAAGAACTGCTCTGAACCAAGAGTATAGCAACCATGGCGTTTCCACGCTTGATTGCTTGTCATTGCCTGACGTCTAAAGGGCAAGATTTAAGTAAAGCAGGAGTGTGCGAGGCACGACTCACCCATAAAGGTAATTAGAAGCTCCGTTGTCAAATAGATAGAAGTTCTGCTCTTCTCCGTAATACAGCTGAAGTTGCAAATTAGTACGCATGGCTTGTGGGATAACGATAAACTGACTAGGGGAATCCCGGGCATGATGAGAGTAGTGATAAAGGTGGCCAACACACTGCGTTGTGTGCCATTCTCCAAACTCGGCCAGCGAAAAATATCGAAATTGCTCGTCCCGAACATGTGCCTGGGATCCACCTGGCCCGTAGTAGGGTTTAAGAAGTCATTCGAGACGAACATTTGATTCCACGCCGTCACAAAATTGACATCCACGTCGAAGGCCACTTGCAAATTGCCATCCATACCTAAAAACCGGGCGATAGCACGGTATATCGAATAATGGAACGCAACACTATCTAAAGCGTTTATCGGAGCCTCTCGAAGGAAATATTGATCTTGCGATGGGGTAAGATTTGCGGCAGCCATGAAACCTGGAGGCAATTGTGTTGGGGTACGGCCACGACCACTGGGAGAACATGAGAAGGATAAATGAGAATGCATTGGATAAACTCTTACATATAAAGGGAACCGAATGTATCTCCACCAGTGACTTCGCCAGGGATGAAAAAATTGGTCTTCCCTACTTTGGTAGCACATGCTCGTGTACTTGATGCCCAGGTTGCGAGGGCATCCACTGTGACCTGAGTGGCTTTATCAATCCGGATAGCATCAATGTCCAGGGCCTGTATCGCCATGCATGAAAAAGTCTTGATTTTGTCCATCACATTCGGTTGCCATTCGCGAAGACGGTCCTGGACAGATGCGAACTTGGACAGTTGACGCTGCCAATCTGGATGGACACCGAAGGCTTCCATGTCACCGTATTGATCGAAGTCCGACAACAAACAACCATTCGATTCGACCTTTACAACAGTTCCATCATCTTCCCAGAATTTGGGCATTTCACACGACGTGTTACGCTCATTGTTTATCTAGAAGAAAACTTAGCAATCGTAGCGAGGCCCCTAGGAACGAGATACTTACGTTGAAATCACGGTATTCTGTGAAATTCCAAGGCATGTAATTGGGAACTTTCCACACAGCGTTGTATTCGTTCAGGCTAAAAGGAGTGCTCGTGTTCATATGGCTAAATGGCCAGTTAGGAATTGTGCATCTATACAAGCTTGTAAATCTCACCCTTCGAATCCTATAAGATCAGCCATGGTCCCGACTGTGAAATCCGCCATGAAATACATGCCACGAGCGTGTACTTGGTCAATAACTTCCCGCCAGGTATCAATGGTCCCCCAATGTGGATCAAGGACGCTAAAATCTAGTGGCGAGTAACCTAATCCAAATCAGCTGATGCTCCGAACACGTTGCGTAGAAAACTCACTGTCAGCTTGCCATAACATGTTCAAAAAAGGCGTTCCGGACATGAAAATGACCCGAATGCCCATCCCATGAAGGTAATCCAGTCTTAAAGCCAACCCTTTGAGGTCGCCTCCATAACGAAATTGGGTTTCTCGGTAGTCAGATTCGTACTGTGACTTGAAAAAATCGTTGTTGCTGGGGTCTCCATCGGCGAACTTGTCTAAAAGAATGGTATAAACCGGCAGGGCTCGCCAGTTAGAGGGAGATGGGGTATAGGTTGTGTTTGGCCGCGTGGCAGTATATTCAGTTACAGTCTTTGCATCTTTGTTGGAGTTGATATTATAGTCGACGAGGTCCTCATGGTAAGGCGATGCATGGACGAGAGTGGAGATGAATGAAGACGCGCAGAGAGCAGCCAACAAGCGCATGACGAGAGTCGCACTCCCGAAGGGAGAATATAGCAGACTGGAGACTGTATGTAGTATAGAGTGATGGTAGAAAAGATATGGAACGGAGGGAAAGGGAGGGGAAAGGAGAAGAGGAACGACCTAGATGCTTGAGGGAGAAAATGGCTTTCAAGGTTTGGTGAACGGAATGGGCAAACCGCATTTATTTATCCAAGTTTATGGAACAGCCATCAACAGCCACCACTGAGGCCTGAGAACCGAAAACACCGGTGCTCAACCCTTCAATCGCTTCGTCTTTACCTCCGGGTGTTCTAACCATAAGGCGCTATGAAAGACTCTGGACAAAGATTCTGCTTTGTTTTTGCATTGAAAATATAGCCTACATATTATTCACAACGCGAAAGCCGTTGGCAAAGTCTGCATGGATTGATCTCGATCTCGGCCAACAGCGGCATGGGTTGTCGTCCACAAACAGTCGTGCGGGCACCGCAGCCCACCACATATGGAACTGGTTGGTGACTATGGAAACAGAACAGCAAAGCATACTGACCTACCAGGTCAAGGGACGAAGCGCCAAGAGATTAGCACAGGCTAAACCATTTTTCGAGGAAAACCGCAAGCATGGCTACTTTATTTTATTTCCCAAAACGACTACGTATCCACAATAGTACAGTAGTAATCTTTGGGAGTGCCTTATTTTGAACAAATGCTTACCTTGTTCAGAAACCAAACTCCGACAGATGCCGATGATCTGATCCCTGTCATACTTTCGAGTTGTTCGTGGCGAAAATTCCTTTTGTTGGATGAGACTGGTAAAACCAGTTTCAACGCCGGGTTACAAGTCCTGCGAGAATGTCGACCATGGCGGCGAGCGTTCCCCTTTGCATCGACAATGTATCACAATCACCCCCAAAGCCAGCGTCACCAGCTTCACCTGGTCCTCAACAGTCTGCCCCTGTTCGCTCCTACCTCAACCTCACCTCGGATATGCGGGTTCAAAATCATCCTTTTCCTATAACACCAATCGCAGGTATATTCCTAGACCCACCTCATGGTATGACATTTGCCGACTTCCTAAGGACATGGACGGACAACCATGTTGCTCGTTGGTTAGCAGACATCAAGTGTGGAGGCCAGGCTGAATTATTCAAGGCAAATGACATTAGAGGTGATATTCTCTTGGAGCTTGATCAAACAGTCCTGAAGGAAGTTGGCGTGTCGAGTATTGGTGACAGACTCAGAATATTAAATGCAGTCAAAACACTCAGGCAACGATCGTCCTCGAGAGTTCTTCTTGGGAAATCGTCAAAGCCTCGTAATCCAGTTTTTACTGGAGATGCTAATTCATCCGCATCAAACTCCGTGGACAAATCTGAACCATCTTCTATTGCGCGCTCAGGATTCAGGCGGCTTGAAGCGGGAAGACCAGCCCCTCTACAGCTCACTTCCAACAGTAACAGACATGATCTCCCTGGCCTCATCCGTGAACAGCCACCAGATTCTGCCAGAGGTAATGGTTCCTATCCCATACGACCACTTCCTCAGCCGAATCCAGCAACCGCCTTGCACCTTTCCAATCCAAATGCTGTGTCGGGTAGTTCGCAATTAGCTCAAACACGGACGAATCTCCCTCCCTTGCCACCACCACCTCGTGGACACCCCCCACCTCCCCCACCTACACGCACACCAGGTCGGAGTAACGGCTGGGTGACTCCAACACAGAATGAAGCACCTGCGTACGCATTGCCCCCCCCTCCACAGGGTCAAAATCACCTCGTTCCGCCATCAGGTAGTTGGAGTACACAAGGGTCTGCCGAAACCCGTCCTAGTGGAACACTGAACGGGAAATTGACAGTGCCGCGTTCAACGTCCCCTCTCCCACCAGGACGGCTTCGCCAGGGAATTACCAATAACTCGCATGGGAGAAATGGCTCTCTAGGGGCTAGCACGTCAAATAATTCTAACGCATCATCCAGCAAGCAAATGACCAGAATAGGCGGGGTCAGTCACCCCTATGCCACCGCTCAGCCATCGTTGCTCTTGCCTCCTACACATCCCGGGCATAATTTGTCGCCCATCGAGGAGACCTTTGCAACTCAGAATCCTATCTCTGGATTTCCGTCGCTCCCGTCCCAACCATTCAATGTTGGCCGTGGACCTTTCAATGCAAACAGCCCGGCTTCTAGCGCCCCCTATACCTTAGATGACCTCCGTCGAAAAATCGTCAAATTTATTCTTCCCGATGAAGGACTCTCATTCACTATTGATGTTGCGACTTGTAATGGTGGCGTTGAGGTTCTTGAGAAAGTGTTGAAGAAATTTGGAAAAGGCGGGTCAAGAACCATGGATATGGACACAGATGGTTCAGAATATGAGCAATCAGATGAGGGAGGACTTAGTATAGATGGATGGGGTGTTTACTTAGATATGGGGCAGGTGGACGGACCAGGCAAGTTCCTTGAGCAGTTCATAAACGTTCAGTTACTTACCAGTGATCCACTGCAGGGGAACCACTGAATGAGGCCGAGTTGATGTCGATTTGTCACGCACCACCAGACCATCCCACACGAGAACATGGGCTAACACTACGACGAACGGGCAAGAGCAGGCGTTATGATGAGCGTGGCGCAAGTCCTTCGAGCAACCTTGCTCCTGGCAATGAGAGGAAGAAACGCGCAAGTACCATTAGCGTGCTGAGCGGTTTAGGGGTTCCGAATTTGGAAAAAACTTTCGATCCACCGTCTCCAGGGTCGGGCCGATACAGTCCCGCTTCTCAAAACGCGAAGAGACCCTCCAAGTTGCGCAACTTCTTTGGGCAACGGCCACCCAGCGAACTCATCACCACTCATTTGACTGAATACTTCCCATTCACGGAGAAAACGGTTTTGGAGCGTACTGCACGCCATAGCATGATGCGATCCAACACATTCGGCTCACAGAGGGAAAGCAGCTCGTCCTTTTCCAACCATCTGTCTTCCAGATTCAGTAATAGCACCCAAGGGTCAAATACTCTGACGAGATCACCTACAAGGTCATCTTTCTCGTCCTTCGTACCAGAAGCTCACGAGAAGCTCTCGCAAAGTGATTCGCAAAGCAATATCAGCAATGGCGACGAAATACCTAGGATGTCATTGTCAACAGAGGATGGCCAGTCGCTAGATCTGCATGACATGGAGGAAGTTCCAAAAACCCCATCACAACCCCAACTTCTACCGCCTATCCCAATCCCTTCAGAATCGTTTTCAGAATCGCTCGAAGGCATCACAGGTGGTGTTGGGCGCCACCTTTCGAGACGAATGTCAAGAACAATGTCCATTGCTTCTCGCAGGATGAGTTATATGACTGAGCTACGCAGTAAACGCGATCAGTCGGATACCGCAAGCCTCATGACTGTTGACGAAATCACAGCAGAGGTAGAAAGCCGTAGAGTTAGCAAAGCTATGGAACGCCCTGCCGACCTGGATGATTGGACAACGCTAGACACACCAGGTGACGTTGAGGATATTTCGGAAACCCTCATCAACGAAGATGAGCTGCGGATCAAAACAGAAGATGATGAAGTCGAGGAGGGCGATGGAACAGCGTTCACTTACGAAAATGTTGAGAACAAGGATGAGCCAGTAATTCCAAGAAGCGGTAAGACACGTTTGCTCGAACGACCTACCATGCTAATCATCTGTCTTACCAGCCAATAAGTGGATAAAGGGTGCCCTAATAGGTGCCGGTTCCTTTGGCAAGGTGTATCTGGGCCTGGATGCATCTAGCGGCCTGCTCATGGCGGTCAAACAAGTGGAACTCCCTACCGGCTCTGCACTAAACCAAGAACGCAAGAAAAGCATGCTCAGCGCGCTGGAACGTGAGATTGAGTTGCTGAAAAACTTGCAGCACGAAAACATTGTGCAATACCTTTGTTCGTTGACGTTTTTCCGGGTCTAAACTTATGTCTAACTTGTCTTTGCTAAAGATTCCGCTGTGGATGACGAGTATCTCAATATTTTCCTCGAATACGTACCTGGTGGATCGGTGACGGCCCTTCTGAGCAATTATGGCGCTTTTGAGGAACCATTAGTCAAGAACTTCGTCCGCCAGATCCTCCAAGGGTTGGATTACTTGCATGAACGAGATATTATCCACCGCGATATCAAAGGCGCGAATATTCTTGTTGACAACAAGGGCGGAATCAAAATCTCCGACTTTGGTATCTCCAAGAAAGTGGACGATAGTATGCCGCAATCTATCTCTCATCGGAATCCCCTCTAATACCATTCTCTAGACCTCCTGACTGGCCATAGAAATCGACCATCACTGCAGGGCTCTGTCTTTTGGATGGCTCCTGAAGTTGTGAAGCAATCTGGATATAGTAGAAAAGCCGATATCTGGAGTGTTGGTTGTCTTGTTGTAGAGATGCTCACTGGCGAACATCCATGGGCTCAGCTGACCCAGATGCAAGCCATCTTCAAGGCGAGCTGCCACCACCATCTCCTGTCTGAATCAATCCGCTTACGATTTCCACTTAGATTGGGTCCTCTGCGACACCCTCGATTCCATCTGATATTTCACCAGATGCGCAAGAATTTTTGCAGCGCACCTTTGAGCTCAACCACGAGGCTCGTCCATCTGCTGCTGCGCTCCTGCAACACCCCTGGATAGCCAAGAAAGCCTCGAACCATACCCCCAAAGGAAGCGGTGCGAAAGCCGATCTGGGCTTCTAAACCTGCTAATTTTGTTCCCTCTCGCTGTGTTTTAACATTTGTCCATAGACCATCTCAATTGCCTGATCTCGCACATTTAGATACCCCATGAGGAGCTCTGTATTATGACACTGGTGTATAAATTATAGAGGTTTTATGAAGCGCCCTCTGCATTGTCAAATTTCCTTTTTGGGATACCCTTTGATGTGGCCTTCCTGCCAGGCCCCCAATGGCTAGTGGGATTCTCTTGATATCTCACCAGCTTGACTTTGGCGGACTGCGTGACGGAATCTGGATGTTTTGTGAAATCAGCGATAACTCTGAAAGATGAATATCAAAAGGCGCTGATAGGCAAGAGCAGACACAACAAACCGTGGCTCATCTGCGAGCAATCGTCGCGCGGGTGATGTCTCGGAGATGTTTTCCATCTTCACAGGATGCAACTTAACCCAGGAGCGGAAAACGTCATGTATATCACGGTGTGTTGCCGTTGTTTTCAAGGACCCGGGGCAGGCATGAGAACGCGAGATCTTGTGCCCAGAATTGAGCAATGCGGATCTGAAAATAAGAAACGCAAAATATGTGAATGGATATTGAATGAATAAATAGGAAACGCACGCCATATCCTCCAGAGAGGGCGTGGTGCAATGGAAAAAGCTCGATATTTTACCAGGTGTGAAATAAAACGGTGCGGTGAGTTCCTACTAAATCAGAGGTTGTTCCACCAGGGCGTACGATTCAACACTCACTTCTTTCGCAACAGTAAGCATGCCCTTCATTCTAACAGAGGTGCCATAATGATCAAAGTTGGCATCTAAATGCTCCAGTACTTTTTGGACAAAATCAGTATCATGGAGGGGGCCAGACCACATCGGGCCAGCGAGCTATAACAAATGTTGTGAAAGGGGGTGACGATCCAATGAACGGCGCTCCTACATGTAGGGAAGATTCACATTCTGGGCACCTTTCAGGGACCATAGGCGCGGAGTGTGTTTTAAAGGTATAATTAACACTGCCACTACCCTCTTTGGTTTTTGCCCCCATCCTCCCGAGAGGCTGTTCGAAAAATGACTGGCAGGACGTGCAGACGTGATACATAGCCGTTTTGCTGCAATGATTAGGGGATCAAACGTCAAAACAAAGAACTCTTGGGGATTGTAGTGGACGAACGTGAGTGCCTTCTTGACCTCAAGTGGAGCCGTCCAAACACGGACAAAAAGTCGGACGTAGAAGTCAACGGAAAGAGATAACAAAGGTTCAATGTAGCGCCCGTATCGCGATGCTGAGGTTGATATTGTATGAAGGACCAGTCGAAGGGCCTGACGCAATATCAAGGCGCGCCTGAAACTACGAATAATAAATCACATACGGCTTCATGGCAGTATTCTGCCTTAACAGGCACCCCGCCGTAATTGGAGAAGCTGTTTGTAAAATATGAGACTAACGAGTACTTGACAGGCCATAGGTAATTCACCATTTTTCGGGATAATTTGTTGTCGCAAGCACAGAAAGGTCTGTGCAAGTCACGCACAACAAACCTGTTACCAATCTGATCAACAATTTGACGTACTAGAGCAATTAAACGAGGTCTGACCTCCGTCATTTACGCATTGGACTGCAGCGTCAATGAAAGGACCAGCCGTGCCATATGGATCAAGATCAACAACGTCCACCCGATTTCTCTCTTCACGGTGATTATACATCAATGTGCTGTTCCAAATTACAACATTTGAACATATAAGCTGCGAGAAGACTTACCACGCATCACCCTCATTGATCCTGACCTTGCCTGCTGTTGTCGATGTGGAACCTGGATGGGTCGTGGTTACACTATCCAAGTTATTGATTCCTACATTCCGTCGCATTGCTTCCGTAGCGGCAGGTGAAAGGTCGTTTGCAATTACATATCTAATATGGGGTGAGCGAAGGCGGGGACTTGAATGTCGCGTCTATTACTTCACAAGAGGTACCTCTTTTGCATATCGAATTGAGCGCAGACCTGTGGCAGAAAGGGCCTCCAGGATCGTGATCTTGTATGGCCGATATGCAGCCTGATTATGGGGTCAGCGAGGCTTACGGATGACAGCTATTCATGACAGACTTCTGGAATAACCGGCTGTAGTTCAGAGTCTTGTACAAATGATTTTGACGCAATTGGCTCAGGTTCGTTCCCTTCATCAGTAACAGCAATAATATTTCCGCCCTCCCCTAGAATCTCTTGAGTAACCCATGCCGCTGAGAGACATTAGCTGACCTTTGAGCCTCTTGTTTGCATCACGCTTATTTGTCCTTTTCTCTGCGATTACTTTCCATCTTGTCTCCTTGTATTTGTTAAGTTCTTCGCTCCAGACCCTTATGCACGCGACACTAGTATCCCGATTGAATTCCTGGACAGGATTGAGGAAAGCTTCGTTGGAGGCGAGCAGAATGTGAGAGGTATTTTCTGTGCGCAGTGTAAAGCCATCTGGGACGGATATCGCGCTGGTTGTGGACACCATTCTAAGGAGCAGTGGGACTTGGCGCAGAGGCCTGAGGAGAGATAATAAACGTCCTATTGTAGACCAAGCGAAATACAAGTATAAGTTCACGGCCCGCGTCCCGAGTCAAATAGGACATAATATACACAAAACTAATCTAATCAACAGTAACTCCCGACCGAACCTACCCCGCAGGTCAGCGAATTGGACAAGCGACGTTCAAGGGGGAGAAAAGACAAACCTCTTTCCCTGTCTTCTTGATCCGTGCAAGCACATCCTCGTATGGCATAACTCCCTTCACCACAACTTCCTGTGTTCCCAGATCTACTGTAAACTCAGATATACCTGCCAGCATTATTCAGATCCATGCTCAGCAGGAACAGAGTCGGACCTACCATCGGGTTTGGCCTTTTCCAAAACACGGGTTATCGCACCAGAACAGCCAGAGCAAGTCATCTGAGGGGCATTACCAGGTCAATCTAATGCTCCGGGGGTGGTGCTTTTCCTACCTTGACGTCAAATTTGTAGGTGTGCTCAGCCTGATATAAGATCAGAGTCGTCTAGGGGTATAAGGTTATATTCCAGACACACCATGATTCACGATGGATATGTTGATCAGATCTTCAACAGGCTTAGTATGTTACCGCGCATAGACATCGAAACTTACAGGCAGACAGATATGAATGTCCAAACACAAGTGCAGTAATTTATAAGAGCTGATGCTTAAGATCGCGTCATCGATCACTTGACAATTCTAGATCAAGACCCATGAGGCAGCGGGTATAAATGCTTATGTCGAGGTATGTGTTATATTATATACATCTAATTATGCTCAATGCCTAAGTCCCCCTGACATCTCCAACTCATCCCCTTCAGTGGCGACGGCTTCCCACCCATCCGCAGCTGGCGAACGACGACTGATCTTCGCACAGAACAGATTCACCCAAGCTAGATACACCCATGAATATGGCAATGGAGTCATTCAAATTTGACCCACATGAAATCCGGGGTTCCCCACCATCCTTGTTCTGGGTCATAAAATACACGGGAACGCCAGCGAGAACGAAAGCTAACCATGGTTAATACGGGATTCGTTGTCCGGGCCTAAATGACATACTTAAAACAGCGAGTGCCTCTATGGGGGCCGCGATAACAGGCATACATAATAAGAATATTGCAACCTAGAGTATACATCAGGTGCGCAAGCTGTGTTGGCGTGAACATGCTTACTCCACAAAATATCAGGGGGGTAATAATCCAGGTTTTGTAAGGCCTAAAGAACATAAATTAGGGTTTAAAAGTCTGGGACGCATCCAGAACATTTACCTCTTTAATGAAGGCTCTTTGACACGAAGAATAACCAAACCCAGGACCTGATTGCATTGTTAAGCTGGATAGAACCAACCTTGAACCGGCTCCATTGACGTACTGTGAGGAAATAAAATGCCCAGGATGCGACCACCGAGAAGTTGATCAGTGATCGAAATCCACCGCCAACCATGATGAAGGTAATCGTAATCGCTGCCTGAAGAAGAGCCGCATTCAACGGAGTTTTGCGGGTGGAATGCAGCCGTCCAAAGATAGAGGGGAGATAGCCTTCAGCACCAGCAGCATAAATGAGACGAGATGATGTGAAGAAGGATCCTATCTTCTGGGTTAATTTGGTTTCATCAACGTCAAATATCAGTTTTACCATTGAGTGCGCCAAAACATGAGAAAGCAACCATAAAAGCAAACAACGTCCCACCAATAGGACCAAAGAGGGCCCGACCAAAGTCCATTGCGACAGTATTGCTCAGACCGACAAGGTTCTAGGCAGGAAGTTAGTATTCGTGATGGACGTTGGATAGAGATTGTGGGCTTACCTTGTCAAGAACCACGAAATATGACACATTAGCGAGAATAAACAGAATCTGGTATGTGCTTTAGTTGGGGCATCATAAAGTGACCTATCAGACATACCGTTACTAGCAGCATGCTTGAATGAATAGCTCGTGGGATGTTCTTTTCTGGATGATGGATCTCCCCTCCAACATAGTTCGCCTGGTCCCAACCGTCGAACGCCCACAGCCCCGAGTACAATGCTAAAGAATACTCTGACGGACTTTTGCTTGATCCCTGGAATAAATCGAGTCGGAGAGATGGTGAGGACTTTCCACGTGCCAGGTGAACAATCCCCAGGACAATGATAAGCATCTAAATCGAGCACTGTTAGCAATCTATGCACTTCCAATACGAACATACGTAATTACCAAGGCTGTTACCTTCGAAAGATCTGCAAGTGAGGAAGTTGTTGTAATGATATCATTTTCAGTCATACCTTTACGCTCGTGAAAACCACGGCGACACGGGTCCCCAGTTTCCGAGTTGCGATACAAAGGACAGTGACTATGGCTACTGCCCCAGCTGCAGTAAGTTTGATGGCCCATTGAGGAATATCATCCGGTGCTACCTCATCGCTTGCGGTGCCCCAGAATATGCGATTGAGATATTCAGCAAAAATAAGACTGACTACGGCGTTGCCACCTCAAAACAGAAAAGACAGTATTAGCTTGAGACTGCATCATCAAAATCAAATTTCTGCTCACCAGGCTTCAGTGCTATTATTGCTGTCCAGGCAAAGAGATATGAAACTAGGGGGCCATAAGCATATGCAAGATAAGCTTGAGCCCCACCATTCTGTGGAATTGCAGATCCCAGTTCTGCAAAGCTACTTGCTCCCGTCCACGCCAGGATGCCAGAGCAACCCCAGACAATGAGACTGGCACCAACGCTCTTCGTGTTGGCGATGACGATTCCGGGTGATGAGCTAGAAGCGATTGAGTTCTGTGGTTTACTCCCATGACTACTTTCTGTACATACAATATGCCCGAGCCTATCTATATTTGTGAAGATATGTTAGCAGAGATGAACAACCTGGTTGTATCATGTTCTGACCTGAAGCCCCATAATCAGAGCAATTCCTGATAAGACACCATCAGCAATATTTAACTTTGATTCGAGGGAACTTACCATTCACCAACCCAATATTTTTCTCACCAGCATCACCGTTCACAATTACAGGATCTGTGACACTCGCACTGAGTGGGAGCAGGTCGTGTTGGAAGTCAAACCCCGAGATAGAGTACGAGCGACCACTAGAAAGACCAGTTAAAAAGGCCAGTGAGTGATTGGATACCATAAATGCCTCACCGCGCAGACCTTTGGGACCCCACTGGAGGCGGGCTTTCCGAGAGTTCAAGAGCGCGTAAGGAATCACCAGATTCGTTTGAGTGTCGTGACAGTGGAGGAGATGGCGGATATCCTTTGGTTAATATTGGCGATGTGAGAGCGGCATATTCGCTCATAGGGATCCTCGCCATGATGGGCGCGTAGGTATTCTATTTCATGAGGTTCAACAAATTTACCTGGGATGAGTTGCACATATTTGGCAAGAGCTTCTCCACATGCAAAGAGATTCTTCGCACATACATATTCAAGTTGTACAAACGAGACAGAGACATGGTAAATTTGAATATTTATGAGCTTTCCCTCAGAGCCTCAACTACAACAGAGTGAATATCTACGCACTTCTTTTCGCACTGAGCCATACACTAGGAGACAGTTCGAGTTTGATATTAGTTCGTTAGCTAAGTTCGAAGCAAAAACACGCACGTCCAGAAATTCTGCCACCTTCATCTGACCAGACTGCCATACGCTGGTTACTGTACCAAGAACGGGCATGCAAGCTAAGACCATCGACCCAGACGAACATTGCGCTTCAAGTTCTGAGGGATCAAGCCAAATATCCTTCTCAATAACTGCCTGATGGTATGGGATGAAAATGGTGTCGACATCAACCGTTTGCTTGCAACTGACCGCCGAACAAGACGTGACCAATCCATAAATCTCTATACCTGCATCTGCAAGTGCGGTGCTAGCTGCCAAGGATCCAGATGCGATACACCCTTCAATACCATCGGCCTCGATTATGGTGATGAAAATATCAACGGTAGATTTTGGTAACAGGTCCAATCGAACAGATGGCACCAAGGCTTGCTGTATCGCCATTCCGATGGACCGATCTTCAACGTCCTACAGTATTTTCCTCCGTGATCCCATTAATTAGAAATTTGCGTAGATCTTACACGCATTGGAGCCCTTCGATTTTGGCAAGAAAAGGGTGTGAATTTCGCTTCGACGTTCAGCCGCCCCTTGTCACTGAAGGCGACATTTTTCGACTGTCGGGGTCCATACCTAGATAGGATAAGATGAAGCAACGGAGTTATCATCTTCACATATTAACGGACACTGCACAAGCAATTTTCGTTCGTTCGGTCTCGATGTAAGCAGACCCGTTGGCCTGATTTATAAGACCTGGTTGTAGGTCTTTGATTCCTGGAATTTGTAGGTTGAACGGTTTCTTGAATTATTGATAGACATACATATCGGCCTAATATCTGAGGGGCCCCGGAGCCTTCGGGGTGTGCCTGGGTGCCAAGGTCCATGTTCGTCTCCTTTCTGTAGTTCGAATGTGGGTGGACAGCTGTCCTCTGGTCCATTGATTCGTCTCCTATCAAATCCCGTCTGCATGGTGGTTTTGAGTAGGATTGACCTTTGGTCACAGCAACTAGTAACTTGTCACACATGCACCCTCTTGCGATGAAGCTCTCGTTCTCTTTGAACAAGCCGAAAGCACCTGCCCCTGTGCCAGTACAAAAGCCGTCCGTTTTCTCCGTAAGCGACGAAGATAACTCTTCGAATGTACCCACCAACGCAACGTCGGCTAGCCGCTCCTCAAACTTTGCTGAAACGTCCAAGGCAGCAAGGAAACGACTAGAGGCGGAACTGAAAGTCGATGGAACGGTTTACGAATATGATGAGGTTTATGACATAATGCAGGAGGCTAAGCAACGTCAGAAGGAACTAAAGGATCTGGGCGACAAAGATAAAAAGGTTGGTCCTTTTGGTGATGATGGAATACAATACTGATCTATTATCAAATAGCCCAAGTACATTCACAGTTTGCTTAATTCTGCCACTACTCGGAAACTGGATCATCTACGCGCTGAGGAGAAAATGATGCAGCTTGAACGCGAAGCCGAGGGGGACGAATTCAATGACAAGGAGGCCTTTGTTACCCAGGCCTATAAAGATCAAATGGCAAAAGTGAGACAAGCGGAGGAAGAAGAAGAAAAGCGAGATGGTATGCTAATTTTTACTGTGGCTCAATCCTCACTCAGCATACTGCAGAGGCTCGAAAGAAGGAGGGCGGTTCGGCCTCCGGAATGGCGCATTTCTACCGAAAAATGCTTGAAGAATCAGAGCAAAAGCATGAAGTGACCGTTGCTGCGACGCAAAGGCGGGTCATTGGTCCACAAGGCCCAGCACCCAACCTCAAAATATCGAAACCAGCCGACTTTACGCCAGTTTCTGACCTAGAACTTGCGAACCGTGCACGAGAAGCAGGTAAAGATGTAGAACTTAATGACGATAATCAAATTGTAGACAAGCGTGAATTGTTGTCCGCTGGTCTAAACCTCTCGCTCCCGAATACTCGCCGACTATCCACACGTAATCCTGCAGACAATTCTTCTGCCCAGAACGCATCTGGTCCAACCCACCGGGCTGTAGGGTCTGCTGCAAGCCGCAAGGAGATCAATGAACGTAGAGCTCGGGAAATTCTACGACAGTTGGAAGACGAGGAGGAGAGGCTTTCACTGCAGAAGAAGAGGGAAGAGGAGGATGCTGTCCAACGTATAGTTGCAAAGCGCAACAATGAGGCTGATGTGCAAAGCGCCCGAGAGCGCTATCTACAGAGGAAACGCCAGAAACTGGACTCGGACTCTATGGGCGTATAAAGGCTCGCTGTCATTATAGGTACAATACTTGACTATTGGAGACTAATAACTATTTATTAACAATAACCAACCGTGTGGATTAGAATATGAAGGCAACTCAATGGGAGCTGGGGCAATTCGCTTGGAGCCGCTTCCCCACAAGCATGTCGTCGAATACGTGGAGAACGTGTTGCATCGATGGGCGGTGTTCTGGACAGTCATAGAGCATGGGCTTGATGATATGCATCAGCTCTGGTACATTGTAGCCTGTCAACTGAATTCACAAACAATCAATGCTGGACGTGGGTTATACAAGATCGCAGATTACCTTGCATGCTCTGAGAATGAGGACTGCCATAGCCCACACATCAATCTTATATGGGTCACTCGGTTCACCCCTCTCGCACTCAGGGGGCACCTCTGTGCCGCGATAGCTGTAAAGTCGTGGATTGGTAACACCATCGAACCTCCGACTCAGCTCATAGTCAATGTACGCATACTGCCCTCGATAATTTGTCAGAAGGTTCCGTAGCGAGATGTCAAGATGGGCAATGTTATGCTTGTGCATAAATACGGCGTGCTAAACAATGTGACCAACAATGAACTCTTGGAAGTGACAGCATGGGTTTATGAACAAGTACCTCGATACATTGTCGCAAAGCCGCGAGAAAGAGGCTTAAACAACACGGGTCGTCGTCCATGATCAATTGTGAGGACCATTCCTCCATGACGATGAAGGCAACATCACCATTATGATCCTCGATGACATCTAGGACAGCTGAGAAACGGTAATTGCATTATCGGTAAAAACCAGCAATACTGTCTACGCATGATAACTCACGTATTGTATGGTTCATGGGATCATTGCGCAGCGGTGGGAAGGATAACAGACGTACAACCTCGTATTCTCGACTGCGAACGTGAACAGCTTTGATTACAACCTTCCGTCCATCACAGATTCGGGTCCCTCGAAATAGATTGTCTGGCTAAAGCGCTGGTTAGCATAGAATATCATTACATGGACACTGACACTTGCCAATCCTGCATCTGGACAGAGAGCGTCATCGTCAATTAAGCCATCGTGACGACACAAAGCCAAGGGCAGTACAGGCTTCGTGGTCGAATGCAACTCCAATTGCTTGTAGTACTCCTTTACATCACGAACGGTGTCAAGCCTGAATCCGCGGGAGTTGAAAACGCCACCATATTGTGTCCAATAGGGTGTCACGCGGCGATTGACTTCGTCATCGTCAAAGGATGAGTCTGAAGACGTAGGCGAAGAGGGGTAAAGCTCGTCGTCCGAGTCCCAAGCACAACTCATCATGGTGCAAGGAGCAGACCGAGAGGTTACAGTGTCCGGCAAAGAAACTTGAACATGCATACGGGACTTGCGTGTTAAGAACAAGAAGAAGCGAAGAAAAGAGTAGGTTATATATGACCAAGCGGGCATAAGAGATGGCCACACAAGGGGTAGCCGTCATTAAGGAATTGATAGCCTTAGGGAGGAAATATCAAAGGTTTCGAGGATCACATTTGGGACTTTTTGACCCCAAGAGGCTTCGGGGACAACGATGTAGGTGCACTTCGAAAGATCTTTCCCGAT
The DNA here is from genome assembly GCA_036937095.1 of Phaeolepiota aurea. Classification (NCBI taxonomy): domain Eukaryota; kingdom Fungi; phylum Basidiomycota; class Agaricomycetes; order Agaricales; family Squamanitaceae; genus Phaeolepiota; species Phaeolepiota aurea. The sequence continues at coordinate 135,909 of JASFDG010000006.1, forward strand.
AAAGCAAGGCCGTATGTACAGGCAATAGACCGAGGTCAGAATATGGGTGTCGGTTCTCAGGCCTTTAAGGGTGATGAAATGCAACGAGGAGACAGAACAAGTCGGAATAATAGCGCTCGTAGCACGGTAGCGATGGAAGCCCTGCAAGATCTCAGCGGCGAAAGGGTCACGAGGAGATGAGGATTAGGCCGATAGAAATATCTATTTACCGACGAGATTTCGCCTCTGAACAATGTAGGGAGATAAATAGCCAGTTGGAAGGTGGGACAAAACCCACCTCTTTTGGCGTCCAACACCTTTGATTCTGATGTAGTCCACACGTGAACTTTTGTTCTTCCCGTGCATCGCGTGAAATTGCTTACCATCTTTGTCTTCCTCGTCAATATCGATTTTCAACTACCCCATAACATGGAGGAAGGTACAAAATCAAAGAAAACCGTGTTTATCGGGGGTCTTGCTGAAGAAGTTGATGAGGCTGTAATCTACGAGAATTTCTCGACATTTGGTACGCACAACCCATTTATCCACTAGGTCGTATTAATCCTCCTCGGACTATACAGGAGACATCATAGAAGTCCAGTTACCATCGGCTGTAACGAATCCAAACCAGCAAACTGGTCTGTGAGAGGCGAATTGTCTTCAAGGCTGAAGCAAAGCTCACTTCTGCTTCAAAGCAGAAAATAAACATCGTGGATTTGCCTTTGTGACGTATGGATCATCCGCAGATGCTCAAGACGCTATTGATAACATGGATTTGAATGAAATGAGGGGACGCGTCATCAAAGTTAGCCTGGCGAGACCAATGAAGACTCCATTACAGCTTGGCGGCAACCGTGCTGGTATGTTTCGTTTGCCAATGCTCGAGCTTACGCTAACTACTCCTTTCGTTCAGTTTGGGAATCGGAAGAGTGGCTCAAACAGCATATCAAGCCGTTGGCACAAAGCGGCGGTATGTCCATAGTTTTCCCTTGGTTCCTCCGACGCCCAGTAATTATATGGCTCCACCAGGTGTCCAAGGTCGTATGGTTGCCCAAAATACCAGCCCGGATGAAATCGATGAATCTATGGACGGGTGACAAATGTAAAGTACCAACACATTTTTCACAGCTTCCATTTATGTATTTCCCTGACTTGAAATAATTGACCATAACTAGTACTCTCCGCAGACCTGGGCTACATCGCATCTAGGGTTTGCAATTCCTCGGGCTAGGCTTGAATGATACATCGAGGCTCAATAGCCCCGAGGCTTCACTAAGCGAATTAATCTGTGTTGGCCAATTACCTGGGCTGGCATCCCGCTTCATATTCTGTTGAGATGCGATCAACGGGTTTCTGGTTGTTAAATTCAGTTGCAGGATATCAACGATGCAGTCTGATTTTCCCTTACATGCATTATCAAAACTCCTTCGGGTTGTGTATGTCGGATTCTTCGAACTGAGCGCGGGCACGCTTGATATCTTCCTGCATAAACAGTAATTCTTCCATTCTGGCCAGCTTCTTTGCATCCGCTGGTCGGGACAGGGCCCTTCGAAGGTCTTCGATGGATAAACGGGACTTTCGAGATGGACCCCCAGCTGTTTGGCACTGAAAGGCAATTTGAAGATGGTAACCAAGGCTATTCTGATTGAGGGACGCACAACATCTGTGATGTATTCAATAAGAATTTCCTCCATCACATTAACGGTATCGTTTGCGGGATTGCGGTCGTCGCCAAAGCCATACATCAGATTTTTCACTAGTTATAACGTTCATGAGACATGCAACAGTGTACAGCATTGATTCTGACATTCTTTCGTGAAAAGACCTTTCATATTTGATTGCTTCCGTGACCCACGACTAACACCTCCAGATGACGACATTGGGATGCTTTCTCTCAATTGACTGGGAGTGTACGAGGAAAAAGTAGCTGATCGATGCGGAGCTGAGGCTTGGGTCGAGGACGTTAGCGTATGGCCCGCCAGTGGTAATGTATTATGCGATGCAGTCCTCTGAGCGTGTAATGCGCTCTGCAGGTGCTGAGGAACATAGCTATAGGGATAAGTCCAACCATAGCCAGTGACGCCTGCCTGGTAGGCTCCTGGTGTTTGATATGGATATGCCCCTGGGGTTTGCGGGTGTCCATATGTTCCATGTGGCGCAGGATGGTATGCACCATATGGATAAGTTGTCGACGTCGGCGGAGCAAGACTACTAGAAGTAGGAGGATAAGGAGGATAAGACATGGCAAAAGGGGATACTTGTCGCTTCAAACTTATGCACTGTTATATTATGTAATAAACCTAATCATCTATTTCCTTGATGGTGATATCCAAATGCCTTGACCTCTCCATCATATCTTTTAACCTTTGCCATTCCATATCGACAAGTCTTCGCTCGTCGAGCCATTCACAGATTGCATCCGCATCTGTAAGATCTTCAGGTGGGAGTCTGCCCCCTGCAAATGCTACACGGCAGAATCCTCCCGAGCCGGACTGTGAAGCTGCTTGAAGGCTGTCGACCTCTCGTAGGATACATTTGAAAAGAAGATACTGCGTGAAACGAACCCATCAAATTCCTCATCGAAATAGTGACTAGTTTGTGCACAAACCTCCCAGTGCATAAACTGATGATAAACACGAGTGCGCTTCGCGCAAAACCGGCCGAGGTGATATTCGATTGTTTCTGCATCAGATTCATCATCTATATCAGAGTCTACCTGGCTGACCTAACAGCCTTGTTGGCGTGGAGCTGAGGTGTAATGTGATTACATACCAACGGTTCGAATCCGAGACGGTCATAAGGAGGACCACCAATCCGCCCGAGAATTGTCGACATTCGCCCACCAAGATGACAAGCGTCGCAAGAAGGGACGGCGAACTCCATAGAAATCAAATCAAGATCTGGGAATTTTTCCAAGTTTCTTCTGAAGTCAGCGCGCCACACTGAAGAGGCTACCAATGAATCTTTCAGCCCCGAGAGTTTTCTACGAGCCACTTGTAAAGGAACAGAGAAGTATTCTTCCTCTAAAAAGAGCCTCAGATTGCGCCAGACTGGTTACAAGGTATTGAATTACCTTCCATTTGAATGGCCATATAATCATGGCGCTCGTCAGCAGGTCTAATAGCAATATGCACAAAGAATTGAAATATTTTTTTGAATTGGTGGGCAAGGTCCTGATGTGTTTCCATGCTAAACTGGGGTGGTAGCTGGGTGGTGGATGCTTCATCATCCTCAACGATGAAATTCTCCTCCTCGCTATTTTCACCCGAATTGTCAGCGAAGAGGCTGTCAGCTTCACTAGATAGCCTTGCGCCTTTGAAGGGTTTATTTGTGGGTTCATCGTCGCCAGCATCATCTTCCTCGCTCTCCGTTAAAGAGCTGGCCGATTTGCCCTTCTTTCCTTGCTTTCGCTCTGTGTGCACAGCCTGAGAACTTGCCAACATCCTAGTATGAATAATCTACCCACTCTTTAGCCTTTCCAGGTTTTTTTGAAATGATGTCTGCTTTCCTCGTTCACGTAATCGACTGGTCAGAATACCTGAGGACATAAATGAGGATGGCTTCTAAATTCAAGGAGTATTACATACGCTGCGGCTCGACCTCGTCTGAAATGTTGTCGGCATCAGACCCACTTGACTGTGGCACCTTCGCAACCTCTTCGTCTCTGGATACAGAGTTGCTACTTTTTCTTATCAAACGCCGACGTGGTTGAGAACTATTGCTGTCACTATCCAAGATCTGAGGTTTATGGCGCTTCAAACGCCTAAGTGGGGGGTCATCGTCAGAAGGATAATCTTCAGTTCCTTCAGTATTCTGTTTCGGCTCCAAAGTAATATTGTCGAGTTCTGAAAAATCCCCATCGTCTGCGCTGAGGGACCTGGCTGGCTCAGGGCCTCGTCTACGCTTGCCGCCTTTTGGGCTTAGTTGTGAAACTCGTTTTCCTTGCGAAAGTGCGCCAGTTACGTCCAGCAAAGTAGTTTGGCGAAGCCTTGGCTGTTTATTCCGAGCAGGCGTCATTGCAACTTGAAGTGAACCAACGTATGGGTGTGTTACCAGTGTGACCAGCCACCACGATGAGTGATGTCAAAGCTGCCAGTTGCAATCTCTCCCAACGCAAGTCACTAGTCATGTCTCTAACCCCATCCTTGGCGGATGAAAAGTTGGCGTCTGGACGCGATAGTTTCAGCATTCCACGCATACATATACCCGAGTCTACTGGCGACCAGCCCCTCCCATCTTTACGCTCACCATCCTCCGATAACTTACTCGATTCTCCACATCGTTCCTCGGGCCCACCCAACTCCAGGAGAGTCAACGAATCACGGAAGCTCCTTTCCCATGTCCTAAATCAGCTTCAAAAGCGTGCCAAGCCTCCAACTATTTCAGAAGCAGCTAGCAGGAATGTATTTGATGTGTCGGAATCGGGCCTAGAAATTTTAGTTGGCACCATGAAAGATGCGATGAGAATAAAGACTGCGAAACCAGAAAAGAAAGGTGAATCACAACAAGGAACGGGGCCAGAAGACTCTGACGACGACACCGACCTGTATACCACGGACACTACTTATGAACTGATGATTCAACTAAAGGACGTATTGAGTCTGTCGAACACTCATGGGTGGAAGACATTTGGTGATATGTATACTACACGCGATATAACATATGGAACTGTCCTCACAAATATCTTGTTTAGCTCGCATGAAGAAACTTCTGATTTTTACCCCCCAAGGCGACGCTCACGTTCAACGAAAGATCCTCTACGCGACGTCAATGATACAAATCTACTCCCCCTGTGCATAGATGTACTGGCCTCTGTGGTTATGGAAGATTGTCGATACAAGATTTCCCTCCCCCGGCCCTCTCGTCCTCCAAACGCACTGCAGGCAATGGTCATTAACATTGCCCAGCACCTTCTTAGATGTCATAGACATGATCCTATCATAATTTCAGATATTGGGTTTGCAATATTACCCGCATTCACAACATTTCAACCCGAAATGCATGGCCGTATCTTGGAATTTTTTACAGAATTGTTACAAGACACCCTGCAGTGCCTTCAGATTATACAAGGAAGGGATGAACCCGCGAACGACGGTTAGTAGCAACCTGCCAGCTTTATTGTATGTGCCGATGCTCACAACATCGTACAGAGGAGGAAAAATATTCGGCAGTATCAATACAGGTTGCAGATCCAGATGCAATGTATAACGAACCATATTCATCACCTAAGTCTTATTCCACAGGAGGAACACACCAGTCACTGTCCACACATCATTTAAACTCTCTAGTAGCCTCGCTATTATCAACCATCCTGGAACACATGCATATCGATTCCAGATTAAACTGCCACGAAGCCTCCTTTTATCTACACCGTCTCCTCGACTTATTCTTCCGCCTCAAACATGACGCATGTTCTGACCTGCTGCAGATCGCGGCATACCAGCCAGCCCAGGCTCGGAAATTCTCGATGTCCCTCCTTTCCATGAACTGGCCTCAAATAGTAGGGCATCCAGTCATCAGTGCGCCCTTCGCCTTGCAAGAGCACACGGAATTGTCAGCGACTATCTTGAATTGCGCCTCTTCTAGCGGTCACCAGTTTTCCATCTGGAACTTTTATAATGGTTCTGGGATTAGTGGGCCAGAGCAGGACAGTTGTCGATGTTGCTCGTTACCTATCCATGGTTCCGGCCTCCTTTGCCCTTTCTGCATGTGCCAAGTGCATTTTGATTGTTACGATGACCCAGAAGGTAGCTGCCTTGTTCAATACCCCATGGTCACCGATCCACATGTCCAACGTGTTGCGATGTACCGCTTCTCCTTCACTCATCATAATAAGGAACCCCCAGGTACACAATCGAGTGACAAATCAATCCATGGGCATACCCTTAACTCGATCAATTTATTCACCCTTTGCCTTTGTTTCGCCTGCCGAAAGCCACTTTGGGGTCACATCAGCCAGGGATTAAAATGTGTGAACTGTCCATTGATCGTGCACTCGACTTGCGTTACTTCTATATCGACTCAGTGTGGGACTTCAAAGCCCGATTCAAGCCATATGTCCATCGACTCATCGTCGCTGAAACGCACCTGTCTAGCATTCTATGGCGATTTACTTCTGTCCACGAAGGAACAGCTCGACGGCTGTACATATGAAGAACTCTGCTTATTCGAGATTGTTTTGTCAACACAACTTCAAATTCTCACAAATGGAATCGCGCTTGGCTCTCTTGTCATTACCCACCAAAAAAAAGATGAGTTCGAGCTCCACCGGATTGTTGGTTGGTGTAAAGCGTGTCTTGCTTCTGGCATCAGGGTTGCATCAGCCGCCACTGAGCATTATTTGCATGAAAATCGCATCTCACGAGCAGACCACCCCGTGTTCTTCGACTGGTCTTATTTGCTCTTCATCTGTTCCTTACTTAAATCACCTCCCCTCCCCTCTGAAATCTCGCAAAATACATCAGCTAGCCTGTTGAATATAGCTGTTGTCGCCGATGAGCCAATGGAGGATGAAATGACTCACCCATATGACTTCGCCTCTGTATTACATGTACGCGACGTACTTGGACATCAGTTCAACATACACAATAATGAGGCGGTCCGGTTCCTCGTAATGAATCTCCTTCACCTTGGCTTCATGGAAAAAAAGGATCGGCACAGTTTAGGGAATATTCTGAGTCCAGGCGCATTATACACATTTCCTCTACCACTTGGCTTGGATTTATCACCAGAGGTGGAAGTTCTGGTCTCGACCGTCGAGTCAGCATTGACCGACTTGGATCTCTCTGTGAACGAGTTTGGGTTTCTGCTGCTTGTTCGTAAACTCTGGCCCAGCGGGTTGGCAAAGGATCATGGATTACAACGGCTTGCTCGAGCCGTCCTAGCGTGGATCCTGGCTGAAGTGAGTGGATCTTGCGTGTCTGTTTGTGATTGTGTTCCCTTCTTAACATCCCCAGGATTATAGTTTAACAATAATCTTCCGGGATTACTTGACCAAACAGAAGGGGTTGCCTGGAGTCCGGTCTATAGGGTCCCATTCCTGGCCCTCCGTTGCCTCGTCTCGGCCAAGTCCAAACAGCTCAATGAATAACGGGGGTGATTATGTGGCTGCGAGGCGTTTGCTTCTGTCTAGATACGCCGTTCGCTGGCTACAGGCACTTCACGACCTCAATATGAACCTTTACACCACCTTAGTGTCTGATGTCTGCTCCGACATTGCTGAAGCAGATGATGAAATACGACCAGGGCATGACATCGAAGTAGGTCATACCTTGTTTTGCCACCCCAGAGGGATTAATACCAGCACCTAGTCGCGTTTTGTGCAACAATGTGACCTTACCCTGCGGGCCATCATGCGCCTTTCCCAAGCCTCTGCGGTTTTCACCGCTTTTGATGGCTTGTTCGTGCGTTGGCTGGAGATGGTGCAAAACCTCCACAAAACCAATATGGTCAGCCTAGGAATTGTAGGGATCAGTTGTGTATCTGACCTCCGTTTCAGCCCATCGCATCACTTCAGCGTCTGTTTCCACGCGAAACGGACTCATCTCGCCGTAGCATGAGCCTGGATGATCCAGATTCCAGCCTACAAGGGTCTCCCTCTACTGCCAACCCTTGGAGAGCAGTTTTTGCTATCGCAAAGCAAACAGCTAAACCCCCGACCCGAACGCTGCAATGGCTCAGCACTTTCGCTTGTTCTGGAATTGATATTGCTACTCCAATATTCTTTTGGTTCGATTCCTCCGTTTTGTCTCCTTCAAGCAATCTATCGGACGTGCTTCTGTTTGTGAAAGCCATCACATTCTCGGTTTGGCTACAACCACTCGGGCGTCAGGAACTTCAAAACGTTTTTTCCTCTATTCATTCTCGCTTTTCCGACACCATTGTAAAGCGTTTGAAGAATGACGATAATCGCGATGACGCGTATGTTCATTCCATATGGAATCGCTCCTGACTTACAAAGATGTCCAGCTGTGACATCATACGATATTCGCTTGCATCCTGTTTGCTTATTTTCGGTTCTAAGAGGGATGACACCGTCGCACTCGGCCTGATCACTGAACAAGAAATAAAGGCACTCCCTTCTCGGTCAGTTGCTCTTAGACTAAGCCTTTCATATTGTTTTATCGTCCTTCAGTCGAAAACTAAATGCAGCGAATTCACATGGCGTTGACCCTGTGGTGGTGGCTCCAGAAATATTACAAGCACTCGAGCTTTACATCAATGCCGATCTGGATCAAGCAACCTGCCTTATCACCAGTTTCTTTGCAGAATTCGTGGGCGATTCGCCCTTTTTGGAGCCGTACGAGGTCGATAATTTTATCTTGCGAAACGGTAGATTGCTTTCGACCTGGTAAGTAAATCCCGCGTTGTTAAGCTTCGCCTTCTTAACTTATGAGACCCTTCAGCGCCTGGAAATTTTATGATATTCAGCACCAGGAGTTATCTAAAATCCGGGTCGGCTTCCTTCTCAGGATTATCTCAGTTGACCCAGAACCTTTCCAACAAATTTTAAATTCACTATTTCTTCCTTCAACTGCATGGCAACAAAGGTGCGTAGATGCGTCAATACAGGAGGTATCAATCCCAACGTCCACAAGATTGCTAGCTGTGGCTGTTCTATTTCAAATTATGCTCGATGTAACTAGTCCATCTTTTATTGTGGAAGGCCGCCAATGGCGTTCGAGCGTCACCGATATATTCTTCCACTTTTTTTGTGCTATATGGTCTGATCCAAAGGTGAATTTGGCCATTCCGTCTATCCTAAACATGAGATTTAGTCAAACCCTACAGGAGGAAGTGAGGAGTGCAGCCAACACCCTAGCAGCTACACTGCTGCCTGCCCATTTTGAGGCCATCTCGCTCTGTTGGATCGAGTCACTTATGAAGGCTCCATTTGCTGATCGCATAAAACTCGTCTCATTCTTGATACATCTTCGACCACACTTCCCAAACTGGAAAGGTGACTGACTTGTACCCATGCTTTATGCTACGCGTCGTATTCATTCTCCCAGTCCTTTCGTGGGATGTAGTGCTCGAATCGCTCGCTGATTACGACGATCAAGAAATTGCGGATACTGTGATGAAGCATACCTATGGCAATGCGAGACGTACAAATTCGGTGAGCATCAGTCATTACCGTTCTCCCTACATACATCCTTTGTCTCATTGATGTATTTATTCATAGCCCAGCTCTTGGACTGGCACCAACGAGAGGCCCACTTCTGCCATCGATTCTGACGTGACTCGACTGAGGGTCAGTTCAGTCATAACTCTTGTCTGAATAATATTGACTCCGTCAAGGCCATCATCCTCTTATTGAGCTTGAAAATGATTGCGGACGGCATCCCTATCGATGGAACCACACTTATGAAGCTAAAAGCAAGAATGGTTCAGTTGATAGGCTTCAAACAGACATCTTTCATGCCTTCATCCCATGGCCAAAGTTTTCGTCTTCAATTTGGGGACATTCAAGATATCCCAGAGGTTGCAATGCCCTGTGTCAATGCCCTGACATCGGTGATAGACTCGTTTCACGTCGTTGAGCTATTACCTTCAATGTTCAGTCCCGACGTTGGCCACGAGGACCGTGTATCAAAATTTCTTGTCGGATCTGCCTTTCTCGATATAGTTCTGATTCTCATCTCTTCAATTCGGGATTTTTCACTCTTGCCGGTGTTGACAACAAAGAGTATATTGGAGGGGCTGCATATCATGATATATAAATTCGACTTCGAAATTTCCTCTTTTGGTCATTTACAACCTATCATCCGGAAGTCGGTCTTGCGTTCTCTAGATCTTCTGACGCAGGACATCACGTACGAGGTTCGACAGCTGGTATTAGCTATCACTCAATCTTTTATCAAGCGGTGTCATGCATTTATGGGTTCAGTCATCTAGTAAGCAGCAGCAAACTTCTTGGATTCTGAAGCTAACTGTGTCAGCTTCGCACTGGAGCAATTTTCTCGACTGATCTCTGCGCATGCACGCCATGATCAGGATGCCTTGGTATTACAGGCTCGAGCCTGTATGGAATCCACGCTGGAATCGTACGTCTGAATCTCCAGTTTCCCGACAGAAATAGCTTAGCCTGGATTGTAGATATTGCAATAGTGGCCTCGTTATTGGTTTATTCAAGGTATTCCAGAGGCTGCCTAAATTATAATTGAACTGACTTGCATACTTCAGCGCCGCCTGGATAGGAACTTCTTCGTTGTCCTTGAACAACTTGTAGGCACGGTCGCAAAAAAAAACAAAACTGGAGACCTCCGAGATGCGCTACTTCGAGACACCCTTGCGCGCACACATGACATCGACCAGCAAATGCTTCAAATGGTGTTGAATAACCTACAACTCTACATCGAAGTTGTACATCACGAGGGATACACCGTTGATCTCATTCTGGGAAAGTCTATTATACTCAGCTATTTTCCGGCCTGCTCATACTTCACTTTAGTAATCGGCCAGCAGTTGACATATCTTGCCCGCCGTATGTCAGATGGAACGACAGACAATGCCGATCCCACACCACTTCTTGCTATCCCTGCAATCCTTATGCAACACAACAAGTCACTCGCCAAGGTAAACCTGATCTGGTGATTCGCCCCTGGGTATTCACTGCTCCTATTTAGGAATTAATGCCCTATATCGACACGGTCTTGAGGGTTTCTTTAAATAGGCTGGAAGTAAATTCAGCCTCTCTTGCCTCTCTTACTCAAGTGGTCACTGTTCCCGTCGCTCAGTCAGCTCATAAAAACCACGCAAACAACAACACGCCTACCAACAGCATTGTCGCAATCATCTATGAAATTCTATCAGACGCCTTGCGACTCAAGGCAAGGGTTCAACCTTCTACATTGACTGCAATGCTTGAGGTAGGCACACCGGGCCCTAGATCTTATCAGCTTTATTGGAACATTACATAGGTGATGGTCGCGCCAGCATCTGGCTATTTTCCGCCTTCAAAACAAACTACATCGATAGAATTGATCGAAAGTGCTGTCTACTATTTGCGCCAACATTCATGGTTACAAATGAAGACGGAAGATGAACTCATTGCTTCTCTGGCAGTAGCTCGGCTGGCCCTACACATAGCAGAATCCGACACAGCACTGCTACAGAAGAACTTGGATCAAGGCTTGGAGGTGAGTCTCATTCTCATGGTTCGCAGGTCAATCGTGCCGACCTTGCGTTAGAAATCCCATCGCCTATCCATGGAACTCCGCTCTTGGAATGTCCTTGTGCTAGCGGCGTTAATAAACGCGAATGCAACCTGGGATGAAATTCTCATGCCAATGCTTTCTCTCTTCTCTGGCCTCTATTGTGAGGTTGTGAAGATACAGGGCCAATCGCCAAATTTGACTACGGATGTTAACCATGCCTTTATTGCCATCAAATTATGGATGATATTGGCGCACAGGTCTCGATCTGCTTCATCACAGGATGCAGTGGCACTCGCTGTTTGGAATGAGCTGTGGCCTCCATTTGAGGTACTTGTAAATAATCTCGGGGTTGAGTCCCAAAACAATGTGAGACCCATGCAAAATAATCGCCAACCTCGTTGACCTCTTGCACAGACTCTTGCCACATTTGCCGTTTCATCTGTAGTTGATCTTCTATCATTTTTGCGCGCGGTGCGCAGTCCAATGTCTTTGCAGATATCACTCCATCTGTCAACATTAAATTATTTCAAATCGCTGAACATCGAGGATTCTATAGCGAAAGTTGGTGACAAGGAAATCAGATTCATTTTCGGAGCTAATATAAATTGCAGTTAAACCGTGCACTCAAAAGCATGTCTGATCCTCCACCTGAAATCTCCTTCGATCTCCTCCTCGACCAAACTGCCAAGGAAATTACAGCAACCGAAAAGATACGTCTCTTGGAAGGGAGCAAACATCCTGTGGATAAACGGAGCGGGCACGAACGACGGAAAGAAGGACGGTAGCAACGCAATAATCTTGAGCACCTTGTCGTGAATATCGCAACCCATGAACGAACTCAGTGCTGACCCGCAATAAGTTAACCGCAGCATCAGGCTGTCCTTAGCCGTGCTTTCTGAGCCTTCTTTTTATTCTCCTTACTGATTGTGGAACCAACGAAGATTCCAATGACGGACAAGCCAACTACGAGAATGAAGGCTGGCAGCCGCACAGCCCATTCCCTCGGGGGAAACCAGGTGTGGATCTGGTTGGACGAGTCAAAGAATGGCTGTTGGCGTCATGAGTGTGGGGCCCATTTCAATGAGCAGGAAGTAAGCCCACGAGGAGGATAGCCCAAGCTGTGTAATAGGTGAAAACAAAGGAAGCTGCCAGCAGCATGCCTCCACCAAGAGCCTTGTCACCGGAGCCCTGGAGAGAATGAGGTGAATTTCTATTATGAAATGAGGCAATAGACTAGCTACCATGTTTAGCAGGATTGTATCAGGAGATGAGATTCGACACGGAAAGCACTTGACAACTTCAAGGACGACGTCCAGTGACTCAGTTGAAAATATCATTACGTAAACCACGATTGTGATTCCAGCCTTCATTTACTTGCCCTGGCATGGATACCTTCGCATTTGCATCCTTGGCTCATGTTCGAATACTGCTCGTTCCAGTGGGCAATGTGTCTTCCACTTCCTTCCAGAAATGGGCTGCTGAGGTTCAGAGCTTTGAGTCAATACGCTTGAGTGATATACCGGCTGATATGAAAGATGAAAGAGGTCTGTTCAAGTTCTGGTTATGCTTATTCTGTTCATCTCATAGTGAACGCTTTAATTCAAGCCCGGTTTATGCCTAATCCTTTGTCAACTGGTCAACTCTACCTCAGCTTTCCTGCCTCTCCGTGTCCTCCCTCTCAAGCGCCTCTTGCACTTCTTCGGCCTTCACATTTTCCCCTTGCCATTGTTGGAATAGCAACTTGTTCGAGCTCGGACTCCTTACGCGTTGTCGATGCTCAATTTACAGAAACTTTGAATGCCCTGTCACCTCCTGACACGATATTTCCCGTTGCTAAGAAGTGCTTTGTGTTTGAAGAGGACAACGACACCAGTTTGAACCTCAGCAGCGATCTCGCGAGCCTAGTCATTCTCCCCAGTATGATGCGAAATAAAAGATTGTATATTGGCACATTGTTGGCCGACATTTGTTCTCGTGTCCTTGCAGAATTCGGTGTTCTGGTGCGTAACGTCACTATAATCAAGCTCACCGATATCTCACTACCCAGCAAGGTTCAAACGCTGGAGAGTCCTTTGGGTAATGAGTATTTGAACTCTTCAGTGATGCCTGAACTCCCACCATTGTCCCAAATACCTTCTGCATTGAATTCACATATTGCAAACGAATTGCCCTCATTAGCGTCCTACAATAGCCAACCTGATATTTCATGTCCCAGCTTGTCTTCCACTCCAGCCCTAAAACGGAATTCTTCGTCGGGACCTGGTTTTCGTCAACAGACCTTGAGTGTCCAGGCTCCGAAAAAGCGCATGAGCACGATTGGCACCGCATCCTCTCATGGGAGGTTATACAAAGTTCTTGGAGACCTGTTCCTATTAGCAGGGAGGGTTGAAGATGCTAGCGTCTGGTAAATTCGCATAATATCACAATAATCGGTTTGTTTAACCCCTGCCAGGTATACAGAAGCACTACAGCTATATAAAACTTCTCCGGATCCCGTCTGGCATGCGGGCACCTTGGAAGGATTGGCAACGATTTCCATACTGGAAGCTTGGTCAGCTGGGCAAGGCCTGGTCTGTCGTGGTCAATTGTGTTAGCCTGCATCCTACTTACAGTATGAAGCAGCATACCTCCACTACAGCAGGAAAGCAACCCTGGGCAGAAGTTTGCGATAAACTAAGCCAAGCAGCTGCATTGTACTACCGCTCACCGGTGACAGAGGTGGAGCCAATCAACTCATTGCTGGCCTATCTCTATTCGTGCTGCATCCTCCGACATGCTACGCTCCTTTTCGCAGTATGGTCCGCCAAAGGATGGGGTCCTCTCGCATTCTCCACCATGCTACAGCCAGGTCCAAAGCCTTACCTCCCCCCCACACTAACACACAATTCAGTTGATGAATCCCTCACATTAGACCGCTTAAGCTCTATTTCTGGAATTACTCGACCTATGATCTCCACCGTGATTGGACAAATCCACGGCCCTTGGCTCCTTCACCTGAGCACCAGGGATCGTATTGCAATTCTTGAGACTATGGCTAGCGTCTACTCGTGTCTCGGATACAGGCGCAAGGAAGCATACATCCTAAGGGAAGTACTCGGGTGTATCATGGATCTCATGGTGTGTGGGCGGGATGACGAGGAAAGTTATGCTGCCAATGTGCCGGCGAGTGCAGGACTCGGCATCCACACTTTCAATGGAGCAACAGAAGCCTGGGGCACAGTAGGAATCAGGATGAACGAACGAGCAGACGGGAATAACAGTATCCTGAAACTTCTCAACTATATCTGCCAAGTCCTTGGGATAGACCTTGATGCAGTACATTCGGTGAATATTTCCGATGATGTTGGCGGTAGTGAACCTCAAGCAGGCGTAGACGACGGGTCAATAGAACTGCAAGTAACCCACGGCTGGCCAGAACTTCAAGTCGGTGTCGTGAGAGAGGCAGTAGCAGTAGCGGAAGCGCTTCCTGGTAACAAATTCTTAACCATGGTCTAGGAATGATCTAAGGCATCAATAGATTATCTCGCGGTCGCCCAATATGCCTTATCCTCGGTCAAGACGCTCCAATCAGTCCTTTCATCAGGAGATCAATATCACCTCTATACAACGTCAACGAGAGCTCTTATGACGAGCCGGAGGCGCGGAAGTACAAAATGTGTCGAATATTGGGCAGGAAAACCTATGATCAGCATCGCGGTTGCGCCGTATGTGGTCTTGCACTCTGCATAACCTTTCATAATATCATTGATAGATTGCCCCTTATCCGTCTGCCAATAGAAAAGCCGGTATCCATCCTTCGTTCCACAGCCGGCGTTATACCCCTCTTGCGTGGCGTTTCTGACCCGTTCCTCTATAATCCCCGAAAAATGGCCCAAGCGAAGGTGAGAGGTGCCACCCTCTTGTATGATGCATTGTCTAAATTGGCGATAGGGCAAACCATTAGTGGTACAAAATGAAAATGTCGAATTCGTCGTCGTTTTGCAAAATCCATATGTATTTGATCTCGAGCTAGAATCCTTGGCATTAAGGTTGGCATAATATCCGCCTTTACCAATTTCTTCTCAAATTATGGTCCACAGCACATCTGGCGTACCATTTGAATCCAATCCTATACGAGTGCAGGTTCCTGCAAGTTCCATCCACGAATTGGTTCTGGTCGGGAAGCCATTACAGACTGGCACACTCGTTATTCGTGGGTGCATTGTGCAAACAGTCGGCAGCGCCAGGCGTGAATACTGTCTGCCGCTTTACACTGACGGAGAACGAGAGCGCCTTTCAAAAAATCGAGCTGGAATGCTTTGTGAACTTGATCGGTTCAAGCATCCTGGCCTGCGTTCATTTCCTTTTATGAAAGATCATCGACGTAAAGCGGAGGATGGTTTATCATCAAAGCGAACTTCGTTCCAATTTCTTGAGTGCACAGTTGTACCGCAACAGCCTCTGTTGCGGATTAAACGAACTTCCATCAACCATGGTGCTCTGATGTTATACGAGGGTGAAAGGCTGGTACTTAGCATCGCCTCGATGTGTAGCCTTTTAATTGTTGTCATAGGTCCATTATTCGTGTCACTCTCGAAAATGTCTCTGCTATCCCCATCAATTTTCTTCGGGTGGTATTCGAAGACTCTACCATCGCTCATGCCCAGCAGGCCATGTCAGAGGGTAATCTGTCCGTCTTCGATACATATGAGACTGAATACGACCTCATCCACCGACCTCTTTTCTCTTGGGATGCATATGACGCGCAAACCATCCCACCTGGGAGTAGCCATACACTGGATCTTGCAAGTTTTGGGAAGGTTGGCTGGTATGGTCCCCTGTTGATATGCTTTTACATTATCTAATCCTGGCTCCAGCTCCAGTGGGACCGTCCATGTTTCGTATTCCCATTTGCAAGACGCTGGCGTTGGCACATCCGAGGTTTTTTATACCCGACAAATATCGTACCCTATCATGGTTACTGTGTATCAAATGCTCGAATGTTACTCCATGGATATCCTTCCGTTCCCTACCTATCCCATAATGGCAAACAAAACTACGAAAAGCAAGGAATTGTATGTCGGCGACGAAACAAACTGGTGTTTATTTTCTATCGATGTACGTAATACGTACGGACTGCCCTTTGATGTAACATTTGAAAGGACACAAGGAGGTAAGCTGCACCCATAATCCATCTTGTCGGCACTTATTATGCATACAGATACAGAACTTGCGTCCGTCACGGCGACAATTCCTCCGGGCTCAATGTCACGGTATGTTGTCAATCATGTGGCCAATATTCTGCGCCTCAATATTTGCCTTTAGGCTCGCTATTCCTATTAAGAAATCAACCATCCCCGAATCTGAATTATCAAGACCGATTCCGACGTTATCAGAACGACAATTTGTTGTCACCAAAACTGGTCTATCGGTGGAGGAGTTGCAAACGCAACGCGAGTTATTCTGGTATCGAGAGGCGCTGTTCAAATGTATAAAGGGACGATGGCAAGAGGTGCATATAGTATTTATTTATGCTGTTCATTTTTGATTTTCATTTACTTAGACTGGAGGTGTCCGAAATGGGGAGCTTTCGATCAGACAACAGAGGATGTCTTTGACGATGTTGGAAAATTTCCGCTTGGGGATTACAGCAGTCCAGTTGAATTTGGAACCCCTCTCTTCGCTCAGCGGAATAATAGAAGCCGGCCAGAAGTTCTCTCCGCACCCAAATGAATTTTTGCAATTGCGGACGAGGGTCGTGAATTTGACGAGTATGTCGGTCTTTTTTGGGACGCGGTGGTTCACTAATTGTTAACTAGCGACCTCGCTGGTCTTCACCATGGAGATCGAGCTAGAGCCCATAGGATTTGTGATTTATGAAGGAACTCTTATAGACATATCAATCGGTCGATTGGCTGGTGGGGAACATAGGGATGTAGTGACATCACTATGCTTTCTTACGAGCGGACGTTTCGACATTGCCGTGCATGTTAGGGCTTTGAATGGGGCAGATCCATATGATAGAGGCGGAAAAGGGCAATTAGCAGCCATAGTGCGAGATGCTGATTTAGCTGCTTAGCGTTGATAACACTGATCCAATGATTCCTTGAGATAATACAAAGTTGTAGCTGTCAAGCTCAATCATAATCTGAATCTTCTTGGCTGAAGGCCGCAGAATATGCTAGGATGGTACCATAGACGAGCCTATAAATTATTTAGTGGATTGCTATGCTGGGTCAAGGAAAAGAACATCACACGCACCCTCCACCAGCGATCGACATTGCACATGCCTTGGGATCAATGATGTCTGAGTGGGCCAGCACAATTGGCAATGTGAATCCAGTTACAACAATGATAGAGGTGATAAACCGTCCAATGTCAACTGCACCTCCACCTTCTCCGTAGCTGGAAGCGAACTCATCAGAGCCGCAGTGAGAAAACAGCGCATTTGGCAGTGGTGCAATAACAAAAGTCAACGCTAAGGTATATTCAGGCCCACTGGGAAATAGAAAAATCCTTTTGGAAGGACTCACCGACAAGGAGTGGGAGCCAGTTTTGCCATAGCGCGCAAGATAGGATTATCAACAAGAAACCGACAGCCAACACGAAAGAGAGAAGGATAACGGCTGAATGAAACAAGGGTTAGCAGAATATACAGAGTCAGTCATCGGCAATTTCACTTCTTAAGCCTGCTGGCATCGTAAGGTGTTTGGTGGGGTGGACAACCTTGAATGCCATCAAAGCTGTTGTTCATTTACAGCGCTCACGTAATCCAACAAAGGCATGATAAATAAATTACCAGTAACTATCCATATTATCGTGCTCGCCGAGAACCTCTCGTCGTTATTACATTCCGTTTCCTCGATTCCATCAGGGTGCCTATCACAGGTATCAGTCCGCTCTCCTCCACACTCTCCACTTTTACGCTTGAACAATCCACTGGGATGGGACTGGGTGGCCTGACCTCTTCGGACTTGACACTTTCAGGTGGTGGTCGCTCCGGGTATGGAGATGTGGGTAGAAGGGCTTGTCGCGCCTTCCAATTACCAATTACCTCTTCACGACTACCCGTAAGATTCCATTGATCTGTATATTTCCATGTCCTTTTCCTCGGTGTTGCACCAGTCGAAACATCTATGCTCATTCCATGTGTTCCAAGGGTGCTTGCAGCGTCTTGAATTGAGTCTAATTCAATGGACGCTCCATGATGGTATTTCTTTGTCTCATTATTAAGGCTCGAGGTCTATCCAACGAGCAATGAGAGACTGGGGCGTGTAGAACAGAGCCAACTCACAGAAGAAACCATCATTTCAGAGTAGCATCCGAGATGCTTCGATGTTGATGCTATCCCTTGTTGGGTTTCGCGATAATGTGCTTGAAGGCCCTTATCGAGTGTCATTGTGGTTTCGATGCGCGCACGTTTCGCTCTAGAATGCTCCTCAAAGGCTGAGTAACCAATTAGCTTTTATATATATCCATAAGCAGTTGTGATCACCATCGTTGTACGGGGCAGACATCATCTGGGATTGATCGTGTACCCAGGTGGAATACGAAGTAATTGAGTCAGTAAAGGCATTTTGCAGGCCTTTGAGGCCATCCTGGAGTCTGGCTTTAGCTGGAACCAGAGCCTAAGCCTACAATTAGGTATCTTATAAATTAAATAACGGGGGTACGCGCCTTGGAAGTATCATCCCTTGTTCTCTTGAGGTCCTGGCTCCTCTTCTGTAATTCGCTGCCCATGCTGGTTCCAGCGCTCTGCAGTTCAGTCGAAATGTCCATGTGATCTTTCGAAAAGGCGTCCAGAGATTCTTCGGCTGACAGATTATGCTGCTGGATAAGCGTCACCGCATCGCATAGTCGGTTATCTCGCTCTCTTGTGAATCCGCCCAATAGTCCTGACAGTCGCTGTACCAAGTCATCCTTCGCCTTTGTGGCTTCCGTTCTTTCCTTTGTCAACAAGTGCGTTAATGCTTCATTTTGTTGACGGAGATGTGCGATTTCCCCGGCTACCATTTCATTCACGAGGCCGTTGTTTTTGATCATCGACAATCGTTCCTTTTCCAGATACTCTGCTGACTCTTGAATGACAAGACGTGCTACTTCGTTTATGACATGTAGCCCATTCTCCAAGAGGGCAACAGCTTCTTGACCGGATTGATCGATCGATTGTATTATTCGAGTGCAGACCTGTCGCAATTCTTGGTTCCATCTGCTGGATTCACTCATCAGCAGGGTTTGGGTGTCGACCAAGATCTTCTGGGCAGCGTCAAGTGAGTCTCTCTCAGAAGCATCTTTGGCAAGGATTGTTTCGAGCAGTTGTTGTGTATGTGTTGAGTGACGGGTGATTCTGTCCGATTGCTCGCGCAGTATGGCCGATTCTGTGTTTCCTAGGCGGCTTGCTTCGGACTGCAGGTTGGAGATGGATTGAGATGAAAGCTGGTTGAAAGTGTTAAGCTTTTCAAGCAGCGTGTTCGTGGACGCATAAATCGTGTCCTTGCTTGATGAGACGGCTTCTACATTGGATTCGAGAACTTTCGATCTTCGATCTGTGGGATGCATGTCAGACCAGGGAGCGCCGAGTTCGATGCACTTTCAGTCACCGAGTTTTTCAAATAATCGCGCGACGTCACGTACGCTCTCCTTCATAACCTTTTTGAGGCCACCTGCGACTTTATCCAGTCGTACTTCCGTTTCTTGATGAGCTTTCTTGAGGACAACCTCTTCTTCAAGAGTATTCTTCATGCCTCCAAGTTCTTCTTCTTTCGCTACCAATTTCGTTTCGGTCTCTTTAAGAGCCTCTCTCGTGTCCCGCAACTCTCCATCTGTCTTCATCAACAGGGCAATGCTTTGCTCAAACTCTTCTCTCACGCCCCTCATCTGGCTTTCCACGATTCCCACTTGTTTCTTGGCTTCATCCAGTTCTGTATGCTTCAATTCATTCTCCCGGCTCATCTGATCCCAAGTCTCCTCCGAGAAAAAAATTCCATTCTTTTCACGCGCTGCAAGGAGGTCGGCCTTGAGGCGTTCGATTTCGGCGACATATTCTTTTAGAAGCGAGTTGCGTGTCATACGCTGGTTGAGTTCGGGTTTGTTACGGATTGATTTTGCTCGCATGGCATAATCGAGCGTTGACAGAGTTTCTTCCATGTTACAGCGAGCAGGAGATATGGTTGCGATTATACATGTCTTCGTCCCCCCACCCAGGGAGTCTTGAAGAAGCCGCGTTAATTTCGATTCTCTAAGGCTGAGTTAAATTGTTATTTATTTAACAAGAGAAAACTGACCTGTATGGAACATGCTGTGCTTTATCAACCAAGGCATTTATGACCCGCCCAAGTGTGAGCAGACTTTGGTTGATCATGCCTGCCTCTCGTGCTCTCTTGTTCTCAGCCCCAGATCGCCCTATGTTTTCAGATCCGGCCAGGTCGACAAGATTTAATTTCCCAATCTTGAGCAAATCATCGCCCACCGCTGATGACTCCTTGATATGCACTGTGAGAGAAAAGACAGAGTGGGATCGGCTTGAATGGTCATTGAATTTTGTGGCCGCAATTTGCCTCCGGTGGCTGCCTTTGGTCAGAAGAGCTAATGCATCTTTTGAGTCTTTCACAGGTATCTCTTCGAGTCCTTGAATGAAGACACCGCGCTTGCTGGAATCGTCGTAGATTTTCAATCCATTATCTGTGGTCTTATCTTTTGAGGCAATGCCCATAGGTTGTGCAGAGCCTGTCGGCAGGGAGAGCTCGTTTGCTAATAGGTCGCGAAGTTCTTCATTGTAGAGTTCTAAAAATGAAACTTTAACGCTATAGTCGGATTTCGAGGCATCAAGTTGGTGGAAGAGGCGGAAAAGGGCCCTTGGAATCATCCCTGCATTGGTGGAGGGGTTTCCCATAGGACTGGGATTCAAATCCCCTTGCATAGTATACCTGAATTAGATTCATATTTAGTTGATTCATGCGCAAATGAAACAAGTTGCATGCTAACGTTTTTCCTGTCCCTGTTTGCCCATATGCAAATAGCGTACAATTGTAACCCATGAGCACCTCTTCTAGCATAGGATGTACGACATCATGATAGATCATTGCTTGGTCGGCTTCGGGACCAAATACGAGATCGAATGGATAGGTTCGAATTGGCGGGAGGGTTATGATGCCCAAGCTTGAAGAGGGTGGCGATGACTCTATTGAAAGCTCCTTGCTTTTTGCCCCATTCGACGAGACAATGATTGGCGAGTTGTCATTAACCTCGCGTTCTGAACGACGTCGACAGCGTAACACAACCTGGATGTTGGTTTCTACATCATCCAATTTTTTTTGCCTATTGGTAGAACTTTGTGCCGCTGGATCGTGTCGAACTTCATCGCCTGATCTTGTGGATGATGCAGATTTGGACATTACAGAATGAGCACGAGGAGGAGGCATAGAATTGGTGGGAGGCATCTTGGCCCGCGAAGAGGCTGGCCGACGGGTGGCCATTGCTTCGAGAGGCTGTTGTCGCCAATTTATTTGTCGAGATGTTAGGAATAAGCGCTAGGCCGTAACGGTGAAGTCGCGTTCAACACATTGTTACACAACAAAACGCGTCAAGTCACGTGGATACATTGACTTATCAAACCCAAGTCAGTTTCAAGCCAGCATACCTGCATTTTCAACCGATGGGTAAACGTAAAAAGTCGTCGAGGAAGCCAGCACCATCCAGACAGAAGATTCCATTAGGTTTGTCTTATTCATGTCGCGAACTCCAAGGTGTAACTTGTTTTGCCAGATACCGCCTTTACTTGCTTGTTTTGTCATCACGATAAATCTGTCACCGTCAGATTGGATAGGAAGGAAGGCGTCGCAAACCTAGTATGCAGAGTCTGTGACCAGAGGTATCAAAGCAAAGTCAATCGTGCGTGCAATCTCGACGTTTACTCCGCATGTCTTTAATGGACGTTGACTTAGACTTGACCGAGCCTATTGACATCTACTCAGAGTGGATAGATGCTGCAGATGCTGCACAGCGAGAAGAACGCGTAGCTCGTCGTCCAGTCGCATCCTCTAGTCGCCCTGTCCCTGCTCCCGCGTCCGTTGAGAGCGATGACGAATAGTGACTCCTCCGCTCGACATACACATTCACATGTACTGAACCCATGATCACTTGTAGAGCACTGTACGAAGTAATGTAACGCATTTATAGTTCCTTTTCAAATACTTTCTCGACAATGGAAATGTTCCATTGATTTGTAAAATGGTACATACAAGGTGGCAACAGTGGTAAACATAACTGGCCTGCACACAGTTGCCCTCAAGTTTGGTGCGTTGCTTCCCTTTCATCCAAGGGCAGTTCTCCACATCTCAGGCTTGCCTTTGTAACGAAACGCATTACCTTGCGACATTCCAGTCGCCTGTGGATTAGATAACACCGACATCTCCCTATCACCTCGAGGACCACCATGGCAAGCTCGACAAACATCAAGGTAGTTTGTCGGTAGGGCCACGGCGCGCGTTCAGTCTCTTAAAATGATCTAATATTTTACTTCGCAGGTTTCGCCCTGTCAATGCGATTGAAACCCGTGAGGGAGGGGAAATCGTCGTATCATTCGATGACAACCTCCAAACGGTGAACATGAAATCTGCCCAGCTCAGCACTGGTCCCGAAAAGGATGGATTCACCTTTGATAGGGTGTTTCCCATGGGAACAGGGCAGCATGAGGTGTTCGATTATGGGGTCAAAGAGTGAGTTATTGCTTATCAGTTGACTGGTCGTTAATTGTAAATGAATCCAGCATCGTCAAAGGTGAGCGTAGCAGCAGGCGTTTGATGCGGGAGGAATTGCACCCTCCCTCTCTTTAACACCTGACATCGACGCGTCACTGACCGTTGCGGACTGTAGATGTTCTCGACGGGTATAATGGAACAGTGTTCGCATATGGGCAGACTGGTAGTGGAAAGACATTTACAATGATGGTACCAATTATTCCAGCATGCATATGCGCTCAATTCTGACTCGTTACAAGGGTGCTGATATCGATTCTCCTGAATTGAAAGGAATAATACCTCGAATCACGGAACAAATATTCCAGTCCATTGTTGAAAGTGATGCACACCTCGAGTATCTTGTGAAGGTTTCGTATATGGAAATCTACTTGGAAAGGATTCGTGACTTGCTTGCTCGTGAGTAATGCTTAGCTCGTTTGTTTTCAGTACTGATGAACTCTGGATCAAGCTCAAAATGATAATCTACAAGTCCATGAAGAAAAATCCAAAGGGGTTTATGTAAAGAACTTGTCTGATTATTATGTTAGTAGCGCGAGAGAGGTGTATGAGATTATGCGCACTGGTGGTGCCGCACGAGTGGTCACCTCTACCAGCGAGTTCACTTTCTACCTTTGTCCGATGGCCTTATTCATGAAACTTGATTATTAGATATGAACGCTGAATCCTCCCGCTCGCATTCAATCTTTTTGATCACGATACAGCAGAGAAACACCGAGACGGGCGCTTTGAAAACTGGTAACCTTTACCTCGTAGATCTGGCTGGTTCAGAAAAGGTTGGGAAAACTGGTGCTTCTGGGCAAACCTTGGAAGAAGCCAAGAAAATCAACAAATCCCTCTCAGCTCTTGGGATGGTCATCAATGCATTGACGGACAGCAAGGCAATTTTTGTATCCTATGTCTTTATTTTGCACTCAAGTGTCGAATTTAACAGGCTAAACATATTCCATATCGGGACTCGAAACTCACGCGTATATTGCAAGAATCTTTGGGAGGAAACTCGCGAACAACGCTCATCATTAACTGTTCCCCATCCTCTTATAACGAGTCAGAGACGCTTTCTACCCTTCGTTTCGGTATTCGCGCCAAATCTATCAAGAATACGGCTCGCGTTAACGCAGAGTTGTCACCTCTTGAACTCAAGGGTTTACTTCAAAAGGCCACAGTCGCGAATACAAATTACCAGAAATATATTGCTGCACTAGAGGCAGAGCTGGCGATCTGGCGCTCTGGGGGACAAGTTGATGAATCCGAATGGGCTGCTTCGGGGAAACAAACAACTACCACTACTGCTACGGGTCCGAAGAAAGGGCCTACATCGCCGTCGCCGTCGACGCCGGCGTCTTCGTCGAGAAGCATGACACCTGTTAACCCTGTTATTGAAGGTCTCAGAAATGATCTTGAAAGTCGACCACAAACACCAACTGTCATAGGGCTCGACAAAGACGAGAGGGAGGATTTCTTGAAGAGGGAGAACGAGTTAAGCGATGCGCTTGCGGAGAAGGAAGGGAACCTCGTTGCCGCCGAACGACTCGTGAAAGAGCTGAGGGAGGAGTTGGCTTTCTTGAAGGAACAGGAAGCTTCTGTCAATAAGGTCAAAATTTTCTCTTTCGTTGAATTTCACGCTTTTGATGAAATTGCATTTATTCGTGCAGGAAAACAAAACGATGTCAAGCCAGCTTAATGAATTGCGATTGCAGGTCGAACGTTTAGACTACGATAATAAGGAAGGGATCATCACCATCGATATATTGAAGGAGCAAAATGTGGATGGCAAGAATGAGTTAGAGGAATTGAGAAGACAAATTGCAGAACTGAAGACTGCACAGAAGGATGCCTCAGTTGAAGACAAAGAGAAAAGGAAGCAGGAGAAGATGGCCATGATGATGGCTAAGTTTGATGCCGTTAGTCTCGTCGAAACCGTCTCATTACGCTTCTAACATGAATTTCATAGCAAGGCGCCTTTTCCGAGAAAGACGAACAATTACGATATCTGTTGGCTAAATTGGATGGTGCAGATGCCCTAGAATCACTGACGATGGATGATTTGACGTCGATAAGGCGGCAACTGGCGGACGGTCAAAGTTTAATGAGAGAAACTGTCGACAGGCTCCGGCAAAGTCAAGAGGAAAACGAATTGATTATCAAGAGGCGAGACGAGTTGGAATCGCGAGTCGCCACCCTTGAGACTGAGTACGAAGAATTGCTTGGTATGTCTCTCATCTTTCTTGCATTCAAAGCTGGAAGGTTCATGTTTGGCATAGAAAAAACCATCAACGACGAGGAAACAAACGATGTCGATTTGGCGGGGTCAGTCGCCGAACTCAAGGTAGGTTTCTGGCCACTCTACTCATCAACATAGGTTCAATATCGACCTTGTTACAGAACAAACTTGAGGCTCAGTATTTGGCTAAGCGAGAAGCTCATGCTAGCGAGATTCAAGACCTGAAGCTTCAGCTGGAACTGCGTGGCAATGAAGTTCGAAGTTTGAATGGTTCAATTGAAAGCTTGAAAAGTGTCAACGAGGAGTTGAAGGTGAATGGCTCTCAATATCACCATTGTCAATGTCTTTACTTTCCAACAGCGAGCGTTTGCGGTAACGTCCGCTGGAATCGAGGGGGGCAAGAATCTAGCAGAGAGTGCACAGGATCTTGAACGGACAAGAAAGGCGATTAATGTTCAGCTTGCAGAATTTGATGGCGTAAAGAAATCCTTGATGAGGGATTTGCAGAATCGCTGTGAGAAGGTATGGTTAAATATTTACTTCTATCTTATCGAGGCTGACCTAGCCTCCCACAGGTCGTCGAGCTCGAGATACAGCTTGATGAGATCAAAGAGCAGTACAACAACGTCATCCGCAACAGCAACAGCAAAGCGCAGCAGAAGAAGATGGCTTTCTTAGAGAGAAACCTAGAGCAGTTGACTGTGGTGCAAAAACAAGTATGTGCGGCGTTTGAAACCTTGTTACTATGTTTTGACTCTATTATCCAAGCTTGTTGATCAAAATTCAACCTTAAAGAAGGAGGCTGGTATCGCAGAACGCAAACTTCTTGCTCGTAATGAGAGAATCCAAAATCTGGAGGCCCTGCTTCAGGATGCTGACCGTCGCTTATCGGTTCAAAACCAGAAGTTCGAATCTCAGCTCCAAGCAGTGAAGGAGCGTTTGGATCAAGCCCGAGGTAGGTGAAGGCATGCAGCCCAACTACTTATCTCTGACATCACCGTGAAGCACAAAAAGCGGCAACATCATCGCCTCTCAACTTTGGTCGGATTGCCAAACCCTTACGGGGCGGAGGTGGCGTGTCGCCGTCGTCAACACTTCCTACAGCCATATCAGGTAGCCCGCTTGCTAGATTACAGAATGAGGAAGGAGGGTAAGGCGATTCCAATTTTTTCACTGAAAAACAAAAAGCTGATTAGTCCTACCCCGTTTCCAGATCGGGTAAGTGACCACGGCTAATGTTTTGTTGATCTAACCTGTTCATTAGCGAAGCGTGCTTCATGGTTTTTTAATTCTCGGTGACATAGCCTTACACCCAACTTGTATTTTGCATAGCATCCGCATCTACCCACTTAATTTTCGTCACGTATCAACCGGTCGTTCAGTGGAAAATGTAACCGCCGAGCCTTTGCCACACAAAAAAGGGCGACCCTTGCATTTGTTGCCACACCCTCTATTTTATCAAGCAGCGTCAGATGTGGCACGACATTACAGCTCCCGCCAACTTTACAGGGGTCGCGAATGGGTTTGAGATCCGCATTGTCCAGAAAAAAAACTTTGTGATGTTTTGAGCCTTGCAGGAAAAAAAGGTTGGCGATTACGTCAAGCCTTTGTGAGCGCTTGGCAACGGGGACCTGAAGGAAGCACAAATTGGGGTGGGTCCGGCGAGCTAACTAATTTGATCCCGTTGAAACGCCGTCACAAATCTACGAGCCTGCACTCAGGTCACAGAAATATTATCTCCAGATCGACATATTCAGATGGCCCTTAGGACTCTCCCGCTTCAAGAATCTATTGCGGCAGTCTCCCTTTTATATACATGACCCGACGAGCTCGACAATCCATTTTTCCTTTGCTACCTCCAACTCGTCCCCTTCAAGTTTTATTCACCGTAATACAACCTAATACCAAATTCCAACCTGCTCCGCATGTCCTATGATGGTGACTCTCATGTTACATACGGTGGTTGGAAGGTTTGTTGACATATTGCCCCAGCCGCCTCGGAATTACTGACAAGCCATATCATAGGTGTGGAATTGCCCGAAGCCAGCGAACGAGAGGAGTTCTCTGAATTCCCCTTCCAATGTGTCTGACACGACTATCTCTTCAAACTTCGACATTGAGCATCCTGCGTCCACAACATCATATGCATCACCACGCTCAACAGTAAGTTAATCGTGAATCAATGTTTAGAACTATTCTCTTAAGTTGACAGGACATCCATGCTCCGAATTCATTGATATTCATTCCGAGTCATCATGAGGTCGCGCAACCTTTCACTTCACCCTTTCACGGGTTTCAGGCTCCGCTCGAAGCCCGCGAATCTCAAGAGTATACCTATCAAAACGACATATACTGGAACCCCGAATCAATATATCCCCATTATAATCATTTATCAACTAACCCCTTGGCTACGGGGGCCACATATCCAGGTCTTTCTCCGACACTACACTACCCCATAAGCTCTGATGCCACCCATCAACGGCCCGCGATTAACCATTCACCTCATATTCATGCCGCCTATATGCCCATCCCGTTCCATCAACAAATGCAAAGGACTCAAGTTCCTTATCCTCAGTTTATCCCAATGACAAGTGGTCCGGCGCAAAATCCAATTCAAAATGGAGAAGGGAACATACATGTACGTAGGAAAAGTGAGCACCATGTAATACTTGGCTAATGAGTTGTGTTCCTAGTTTATTGTCCAACAGCAGTATCCATCGGGGCTGAGTTCACAATCCTTTCATGCTATGCAGCCAACTCCCCGTCGTCAGAATCGTCATCGTTCCCCGTTGCTTGACCGAGTAAAGCCTGTCGATGCAACAGGATCACCTTATATTTGCAACGCCTTGCTCAGAGAGTTTCGAAACGATAAAACGCGTGCTTGGGCAATTCAGGTAGCAGCTCTCGTTAATTTTATTTGCTTGTTCTAAACATATTATTTCCAACTGACAGGACGTACTTGGCCATGTGGTTGAGTTCAGCCGAGACCAGCATGGCTCCCGGTTTATCCAGCAACAATTCGAACATTTGAACACTGAAGATAGGCAGGCTGTCTTTGACGAGATCGTCCCTCATCATATGCTATCACTTTCACAAAGTGTTTATGGTAATTATGTGCGTTTTTGCCATTCCTTCGTGGTTCCCGCAATTCCTAACCACTATCAACTATCAGGTTATACAAAAGCTTTTTGAATATGGATTGCAACTTCAACGAAACTCGCTCGTCAACGCTATGCATGGATATATATTACCCCTCTCCCTTCAGATGTATGGATGTAGAGTGGTGCAGAAGGTAACCGCTCTGCCTTCGGAAGGCTATCTTCCTTATGTATTGAATTGCGCTTTCCCAAGGCCATCGAATTTATGTCGCAAGAACAGCAGACCGCTTTAATCCATGAAATTGAACCTCATGTTCTCCAATATGCTAAAGACAGCAATGGCAATCATGTGATTCTTGTGTCCTTAACCTCTCCCTAAAAAATATTCTGATGACCGCATTAGGTTATCCAAAAGCTTTTGGAATGGGTGGCTCCCGAGCACCTCAGCCTCCTAACAGCGTTCCAGGGGAATGTACACCATTTGTCCACACATCCGTATGGATGTCGCGTCCTGCAAAAAACACTTGAACACCTTCCCGAACCATACGTCCGGCCACTATTGGATGAATTTCATAAGTTCACTTCCGCGCTAATGCGTGACCAGTTTGGCGTAAGTCGTGTGTATTTTCCTTATGGTTGTGGAACTTGACATGACCGGTCAGAATTATGTGATCCAATATCTGCTTGAGCACGGTGAAATTAGAGACAGGCTGCTCGTGTTTTCAAAGCTTCGAGAACAGTTTTTGCAGATGTCTAGACATAAATTTGCTTCCAACGTTTGCGAGAAAGCTCTAGAGTTTGCAGACTCCGAGAACCGTCGGTTATTGATCAATGAGATCATGGTAACACAAGACAATGGGGCTAATACTATAGTTTTGATGATGCGGGATCCATTTGCGAGTAAGCCAGAACTTGTCTGTGTCATTTCTATTAATCAGTCCTGTCGTAGATTATGTTCTTCAGCAAGCTTTGAACGTAGCTGAGGGTCCACAAAAAGAAGAACTATACCAGAATGTCAGAGCTCAACTGAATACAGTGCGCCGATATCCGGGAGCCCTTGCTGGGCGTATAAACTCTAGTAAGTGTTACTATTCTTGGTCCAATGCTTGGCACTTAACGTAGAGTACTAATGTCTACTAGTTGAACGTCAATTGGGAAGGGCGTCGAGGGCTGGTGACATGAAATAAATATAATGACTTTCATAACAACTTACTGACCATACAATCATCTTAAATGTGAAAGTATATTCCAATTATCGCATGACCTTGAATTAATGAAGCACTTCAATTGAATTACGCTGGGGTCGGGAAGGAAAGATAACCGTGACGTGTCGCAATCCACTGGTCCCAAATTCGAACAAATATTAGGATTGTCTGTCCTTTGCTCACAAGAGGATTTTACAACCTTCATGTCTGCCAGCGGAATTATGAATGGTATAGAGGCTGCAGCGTCTCTCTTCGGTCAGGAGGAAGCGCCCTCGGATCCTTTTGCTTCGCTCGGGGAGGGCATCAACTCCCCCCAACACGAGAGTGTGGATGTGTTTGACGCTATCACTACGGGTAGGGACAATAGGTATACGGAACCAGAGCCACCAACGGACATCCCTTACGAAGATACTGGAACGAGCCATTCAAACCTCGTGCAAGAACACACAGCTCAAGAGGAAGGGTGGCTCGAACAACACGACCAGTGGGGTGCTTATGAGAACCAGGTTCTAGAGCCGTCACAAACAAGTGCGTTTCTATGTTATATGGCCTTCAACGTCATACTCAAGCTTATGGCAGCTTATTATTCTGAATTAATTGCAACAAATACCTACGACCCGTACGCCCCATCCTCTACAAGCGTTGCATACACTCCACAGAATCAGGCACCACCCCCCCAACCAACCTATCCACCTGCTTCACAGCCCGTCCCTGCACCCTCAATTTATTCATCTCACATACTCGAAGGCCGCTCAGGACCTTATTATCAACCATCTGCGCCAGTAGCACGTCCCCAGGTTCCAAATCCCGTTCGAAGTCCCGAAATTCATCGACCAAGGGTTGTCAACGCTTACGATCCCCCGTTTCTGTCATTAGCACCTAAAAAAGCTCAAAGCCGCACAGGCGCAGCACAACATTCGTCCGTATATTACCCTACCCAATTGCCTCTGCAACCTCCGCCGACGAGCAATTCATATTACTCAAATACACCACCTGTACGACCTCCCTCGGCCGATATCAACGTGACTTATCCTCCCATTCAACCATACACAAATCCTGCCAACCCCCAGCAAGCCAACCGTTATGAACCTGCAAAAGCGAACCTTGAACAACCATTAGGTGATTTAAGTGT
>JASFDG010000007.1:0-25194 GCA_036937095.1 Phaeolepiota aurea
CAGCATAATACTATCGCGACTGCAACGTTCTTCCGCTGGTATTATGAGCACAAAGATTAAAAATAAGTTGGGAATATCAAACAACTTGACAGACCTTGCCGTTTTCCTTTCATTCGTGGCCACCTCTGTTTTGGCTCTGTTCAATACCTTCTGGAACTCTGTCACGCGGTGTCGCATCCTCGAGTGCATGTATGCTTTCGAACATTTGATGTGGTAATGCAAATAGTCGCGGAACAATTGGATATGCGAGATGCTTGCTGATGCCACGTCTTGATTGGCGAAATGGCGAGGGAAGAGTACGAAGGTAACGTAGCCAACGTCGTCAGTGCTTCGCAAACCAGGGACGTGGCGGATCTCTAGGGGAGGGTCTCGATTGGAATAAAGTACTTGAGGCGCATTTTGGATCGATGGTTGGCGACGAGCATCGACAAATTCCTGATTTAAGGTTCAGCGGACGTGAGCAGGATGAATATAACAAGACACGCACCTGTAGAAATACTTTCCCAAATATTCTATCAGTCTCGTCTTGGAATATTGTTGAAAAGATGACCGTCACACGATCCGGGGAGGCTTGAATATAGATCGCCTCTTCATCGCGATAGTGGATTTGCATGAGCTCTCCTTGAGTACCCCCTGAAGATTCCAGTTCCTTCTGCGTCTGGAACGCAAGCTCGAAAGGTGCTGCAAGGGCATTGCGTTTGAAGAGCGCAACTGACATTACGAATGCTTCGCGCGCCTCTAAAGGCCTCGTAAGACCATGCCCATGTAATTCATATACTGATAATCACCCGCACCTGCATCTGAAGGAAGCTGCTCCAAATCAATCTCCATGCTCACATTATAATCGTCCTCGGCTCGCGCAGAGAGTAACACCCCATATTCCCGCTTTAACACATTCATCGCGCCATGCTTGACCAGTTCATCCCAGCAGCGAATATGCATCGACAGAAGTAAGACCGTTTTCTTCTCCGGCGTTGAGAGATGGAAGCGGACGCCATCGTAATCGACGAACTGGACATCAAGGGAAGATGGCCTGTGCACGCGGTAATATCAAGTCATGCTGGCCCATGGGTCGACAATAGACTGACTTTATGATCTTTTCAGACAAGCTTGTGTGAATGATAACGTTGTGGGGCTACCATGTAATCAGTTTCTTGATAGATACAACTTAGTACTGCGCCTACTTCCAAAAGAATCATCTTGGTCGATATATATCTTGCTCCCGGTATTTACGGCGGCGGGACCTTAAAGGATCCAGTTAAGCAAGCTATCTGGTGGGAGATTGAAACGAGACTGCAGATCAGGCCCAGCATCGTTCGAGTGACATAACGTGACACTGCTGAATTGATTCTAGTAGGACTGCTGTAATATAAGGATCGTTGTGCAGGCAGGTGTCTGGTGGACATAGTGATACTTGTATTATTGTTAAGAAGTCCGTCCATTGAAGGGGTAAAAATAACAAGAGAAGAAAAAGTTAGCGTCGACAGGGAGACATGAAAAAATGGATATCGAAGTAAAAATCGATGCGATGCGATGAGCCATGATGCCAGGCAGGCGTACAAACATCATAATCACAAAATGAGAAGAACAAGACAAACATGAAAATTGTTCCAGGGTGCAGCACAGTCTAGATGTTCAAGGAGAGAATGCTCCAGGGTATGAAATGTTTTGCTCATTTCCGTCGTTGCTGCTGCCAAACCGCCAGCGGTACATCTTCCTCTTCCCCATTTAATGGCCTACCCTCGCTGGTGCGAGGGCGTCTCCCTTGCGGAGGTGGATGGACAATAGCATGTGCACTGTTCCCCTTTCGAAGCCTGCCGTTGGCTTGTGGAGGACCTGATGACCGCGATGGCACAGCGGAGAAAGAGGCGGCATGTTGCCTAATCCCAGTCGCGCCGCCGCCTTGGGCCAAGTTTTCTTGGGAGGCATTTAGATTATGACGGCTCAGAGGTTGTTGCACGCTGCTTTGTGGCGGTGGAGAGCGTGATCTCCGCTGAGGCGTGGGCGATGGGGTTGGTGAGGGAGGGGAGTGATTCCGTGACGATGGAGATCCAGGTTGGGGTATCCACTGCGACTTGTCAATTGGCGCCATTGCGCCCGGAGGCAGCCTTTGAGGCTGTTGGTTTTCCGCAGAATAGTAGAACTGATCGGGACTCTGCATTTGCTGTGGGGGCTGGGCCAGCTTGGGGGACATGTTTGAGTAAGGCGTTGCAGGCTGTTGTTGTTGTTGCCGTGGGTATTGCTGTCCATGAATGCCATTTGGTTGCGGTGAGCGGCCCATTGGGAGTTGTTGCTGGGGCTGACCACCATACCCGTACTCTTGCTCCATCACCCGATGTTGCATTTCGTATTGTGGCCCTTTGATCGGCATCTCAGCTCGGCGTCCTGCGGACGGATTAGCTGTGGTTTTCGTGAGTGAGCCTCGCCTGCCCGATTCCTTCTTCTTTGATTCGGCCATCTCTCTTTCCCTTTGTTCTTTCTCGAGTCTTTCACGCTCCAGACGCTCCTTTTCTGCCTTCTCCCTCTGCTCTCTCTGCTCCCTTTCTACTCGTTCAGCATCCGAGTCACCTTTATCTGATCCTTGGGGTCCACTGGCATTTTGGGCAGTTGTCCCAGTATTCCCAGCATTTGGCGTCGGGTTTTGCGCCTTGTTAATGACGCCAAGGTACCAGAACATTAGGTTGCTAATCAGAACCTGTTCATATAGAGGTCGCCTTGGGTTAGCCAGCTTGATATGACTTAATCTGTAGATAGCTCGTTCCACGTGTATTGGATATCTTGCATACGAATTAGGACCACCAGCGCCTGGTGCTAAGCCAGGCGACGATGGGGCGGTATATGACTTCGAAGACTTCGAGGCTCCGAGAAGAGCCTGGGCTGCCTCTCTGCCCGCGTTGACTCCGTGAACGCCAAGGGGAGGAGGGAATTCAGGGTCTTGTTTTTTTTTTCCACCGAATAGTGATCCAAAGAAACCAGAATCTTTCTCTTTTTCACCGGCACGCTCGCGATTCTCTGCGTCCTTGCCCTTTTTACCGCCTTTATCTCCAGCTACCCACTTGAACAACCCTTTCTTATCTTTTTCTTTTTCCCGGCGATTTGGCTGCTGTGATGGTGGGCTTGGCGCTGTTGGAAGGAATGGGGGAGGGGTGTAGGGAATGGGAGCGGGGGCGGGAGCCGTGTCAACGGGAGGTGGGTATTGCGTTAGCCCTGATGGCGAAGGTGTACGCGAGGGTGGTTGTTGGATTTCGGGTTGCTGCGGCACTATCAAGCGCTGTGGCTGTGGTTGATGAAGCACAGGACCAAGGGCTTCAAGAAGGGCGGGTTTGATTTCGGAGGGCGGCAATTCTGGCGGGGATTCCAGATGAACTGGTGCAACATGCTCAACCACGGTGGGGGATGTAACGAGAGCAGGGGGGGTACCTTCCTCTTCCTCGTCTCCTTGGGCATATATTTCGTAGATATCGCTATACGAATCTGGGCGTTGCGAGCCGCTGTAGCCCTCGTCTGAATTCGTTGGCAGCTGCTGCACATGGCTGGCTTCGCTATCACCATGGTCACTGGCAGAAAACTCGCCTGACGTTCGAGTTTCATTCGCCGATTGTGCGGGTACACCGCGCCGAGTTGCTTTAAATCGATGACCACCACCATCCCCTGGCAAACCAGGCTTGCGAATTTTAGTCCGCGCGGTTCTTCGAAGAATTTGACCAGGAGGAGGTACAATTATAGGCACATCTGCATCGTCCCCCATCTCAGGCATATCATCCATCTGATCGAGGGCTGGGATCTTGTCAACATCGAGTCAGATCTGCAAAGGAGTGACGAACCTGAAGGCGACAAGTTGAGACTAAGGCTCCTGCGTAAAACGTTCCTCAGTTTTGAGGGATCATCGCTTTCAGAAGCCTCCTCAGCCAACTCTTCGAGTTTCTGCAAATCGTCCATGGTGAGCTGAGGGACGCGGTCTGCATAGAAGCTGCTACGGTTCCTCCTCAGAGGAACAACATTTTCTTCTTCCACACCATCATTCTCCGATGGTCGATATTGCCTGCTTAGCATCGACCGTTTGCGGTCAAGGTTCGAGGAAGATGCTAAGGACGACATTGAGTTGGATCGCTCTGGGGTACCCAAGCCGTCAGAACTTGGGGATCTCGCATGCTCTTTGAGGAATGCACGAAACTCGGCGGGGGCGATCTCTGGGTGGAGGCTAGCAGGAACCCAAAATAAGTGGAAGGGGTCATCTGTTGGGTTGTTGGGATTCATGCTACCATCAGTCGTGCGACTGCTTGCGTCTTCCTGACTGCTGAGGTGGTCTGAAGACGAGCTGCCCTCATGTGAGCTACCTGATGACTCGGCTTCTAAAGTAGGAGCTACGATGGCTGGGGATCCAGGTGTCCAATACGTGGGTGAGGCTGGAGGGGAATGATTTGGGAGGTCTGGATCGATGACAAGAGCGCCAGGGGTGGTGGAGCGCCTTCTTATGTCCCGTAATGCCTCAACCTCGCGTTGTATCTCGTATTCTGAGGGCTGTAAAGTGCGAGTCGCCATTGAAAGGGAAATTGAGGATGAACGAGGCAGTTGCGGCGCTGCAGTTACAATGACCGCGGGAGCGAACAGCGAGGGAGTGTGATGGCAATGACGTTGATGGTGGACTCAGTAGTTTGGCTGTCGTCGTCGTTGCGGACAACGAAGAGACAGCTTTGCAATACTGTAGTGGACAATGGATTAGGTGAATATCAAACTTGGGCTGTATAAATTTGGTAGAACTCCGCTGCCAAGGCGTCCGGCTGCATGCTTCAGAGCATCAGCACTCAGCCGCTCAATTAATTTCTTATTAAAGACTGCTTTCACGCTTAGAATCTAACTAAACATCTCTCTCAACAAGAACCTATGGCTTTCTTCTTGGTCATGAGGGGCCAGCGTTTTGTAAGGACAACGACTTCGTGGGACTCGGCAGCCTACGGCACTTGATCCGACGTTTAAGACTCGATGCTTTCCAATTGGGCTGTCGTAAAATAAAGTCCCTTGGCTATTGGTGACCACCACCAGGTGATGTGGTACCATGCGTCTGGGCGACGATGGTGGCGTTCTCACGCCGGAGCTCTTGAATTACTGCCTGAATGTCGCGAAACATCAGTCAATATCGTCAATGCATGCCAAAATGGGCGGCAGACAGCGAGAGCCTCAGGATTGACCCCATTCTCAATCATCCCAACACATGTTGCAAGAGTTGCCTTGTCCAGTTGAGTATTCAAAAGCTGAGATATTTCATGCAAAACTGTAATAGAATCAGAGAAATACCATATCGCAACATGAAAACATACTGTCCAACGTCTGTTGAGCTGAAGAGATTCTTTCCGATTCTCGAGTAGACATAATGGTTGATCTGCTATGCTAGCTAGGCCATGTGTAACAAACCCTCCTAATGGCATCACTTTCCCACACTTGCTTGGCCACAAGTCTGCTGAAAACATAATGGCACCATCAAAGACCGGGAAAGCTGCACCTCAAAAGAAGGAGAAGATATACCATCCTTCCTCTCGAAAGGCTGGCCAGCTTGCGCGAAACGCACTTCGTAAAGGCAAACTCGGGAACTTGGCCTCAAAACGTGGTTACAAACAAAATTCACTGGGTTACTGCAATTGCACACAAACCTTTACTTCCACTTGCTGATTTTTTGGTAGTTGATGTATATGGGTTCTTTTTCCATGCAGTCCCTGAACAAGGGGTCCTAACTGTTGAAGAACTCCACGACCTAGTCAACGACATCTGGTTGACCCGGTTTGATGATGAATTGGAAATCGAGCGATCCGCAAGGAGGAAAGGGCGACCAAAAAGTGTCAAGGAGACGAAGCTGGAAGAATTGAAGCTGCGTGAAGCTGAAGAATATCGAACAGGGATGGGTAAGTTCAGCAATACCCTGGTAGGAGCATACGTTGAATACTCTCCCTCAGAGGTCATTGACTTGACACACGAACCGACGGTGGAAATTTTCCGTCGCTGGGATCAGAAAGAACTCCCATTTATCGAACTTTTACGGTTCATTCGTATAACCAGTACGGATCGGACCGTTATCGTTGTTTCAAGACCTGGGAAACATCACACAATCCTTGATTATGAGCAACAGAAACACCGCAATAATAGTATGGAGGTTGAGGAATGTCACACTACATCGGATACACCACCTGTCCTTTTCGATAACCGATCCCGGCTTTCGAGCACAATGATGACGATGGATGAGCCACTCTGAATGTTGTCAGATGTGACGCATGTGGTGCTCGAGTTGTATTCCTGTTTGTCGGATGTACCCCAAATCACCCAAGAGTCCAATCCAAAAAACCCTGTTTACCTCTCATATACAACATACACCCTCCGACACTCAAGACAAGCGCATTGTCCATGAGTTTGAAGTGCTACAGTACTTTAGACAAATACAAATGACAGGGCCGCGGTGATCGGCACGGTCGACCCCTCTTCATCAGGGCTATCATGTTCCAGGCCCAATTTCCAATAGCCGGGTTCAAAAAAAAAATAAGCGCACACGAGGTCAATATAAGTACAGTCTATGCGACCATGCATCACTAGCCGTTCAAGTTCTTTCTACCTATCATCGGACAACCCATGGTGTCACCTATCATTCTTATTGTGAGTTTTCTGCCCTGCCCGTTGCGCGACCCGCTTGACCACCTTATCTAATAGGTCGGTGGTGGTCCTTCTGGCCTTATTCTCGCCCTTTCGCTCCTCCAAAATGGCGTGCCAGTCCGCATCATCGAAAAAAACGCGCAACCGAGGCTTGGGCAACGTGGTGCAGGGATTATGGTATAAACGATATGTTTCACCAATGCCACCTTCAGCTAATTCCATATTCTATGCAGCCCCGGTCACTTGAACTTTTCGCGTATCTCGGGTTAATCGATGAGGTTTTGAAACTGGCCATACATACGCCCCCAGTTCGAAAATATGTGCTTCCTGCAGGCGACCAAGTAAAGGATGAATTTGAAATGGCCCCACTGGTCCCTCCCACTCCTGCAAACCGCTTTGTAGGTTTGCCTCCGTCTATAACGAAACATGAACCCGAGAAACGGATACCTTTCTCAATTTAGCTTAATCCGATGATGCTGGGCCAAGATAAGCTTGAAGCGGTCCTCCATGCTGCGTTAGCAAAGCATAACTGTCACGTTGAACTCGGTACAGAGTTAGTATCTTTTATCCAAGAAGACGACTGCGTGAAGGTGAACTTAATACGCCGAGGACTGGAGCATGGTGCAGAAGGCGTATCTGAGTTTTCGAAATTCGATTGGATGGTGGGCGCGGATGGGGCCAAGAGCGTCGTCAGGAAACAACTTGGATTACCCTTCATAGGTGAGACTCGGGAAGTGGAAAACTTCGTAGTTGGAGATATATGTGTGGAAGGTTTATCACAGAAGGTGATCTTTGGAGGATACCATCCCACCTATCATGGCTGATGGTTGTTTCAGTACTGGCATATTTGGGGGGATGCGAATACTACACTGTGAGCCCCTATCATCTCTTGGATATGAGAACCTCTTCGACTGTCAATTGATTCACAGAATAAGCCTTCGGGGTACGGAAACTCCCAGTCTCTTTAACTTTGTGGTCGCCGGACAGGACATCGATCATTCCTCCTTGTATACAAATGAAGCTGCTCTACGGCAGTGCTTCCGGGACAACACTGGCACAAGGTCTGACCTCAAATTCGGCCAAATACCATGGGTTTCGCGGTATACGTGAGTAGTCTGGTTTGCCTCTTGTGGTTAGACTTAACGCAATCCCCCGAAGACCTAACATTAGGATGGTCAAGAAATTTGGGCAAGGAAGAGTCCTCATTACAGGGGGTATGCGTCTCTCTTCACGGAGCTCATTCAATTCCTGATCCACTTAAAAGACGCTGGCCATGTTCACAGCCCAACTGGGGGACAAGTAGGGACCACCATTCGCAGGGCTTCAAGTCAAATCTAACATTATGCTAGGGCATGAATACCGGAATTCAAGACTCATTCAACTTGGCATGGAAATTGGCATTGGTGCACAGGAAACTTGCATCTCCATCTCTGTTGTTGACATATTCAGAGGAGCGCATACCTGTCATCTCTTCTCTGCTGGAAGAGACGACTAAGATGCTTAATAGCTCGTTCCGGAAACAAGGCCTGGGCGTGTGGAATGCGAAAGCCAGCTTCATGCAACTTGGCGTCAATTACAGATGGAGCTCCATCTTGGTAGATGAGCGAAAAGCTTTCGAAGCTGCACAGGAGGCGGAAGTTGACGAGCTCCTTCAAGATTTGGACTTTAACGACGAACCAGAAGAGCAATTGGATCCATATGGTGGAATGGGCGACTCGGCCCTTCGAGCTGGTGACCGTGCGCCAGACGCCTCTGGGTTAATCGATGTCAGCCCTGCAACTGGGCGGAAGCCGATGCCGAGGAAGCCAATTCGTTTACATAACTTCCTTTCGTCCGCCTATCACACGGCGATTATTTTCGAAGAGGCAGCCAAGTCTAAAGAGAGCGTGAGATGCCTTGAACGCTATCCAAAAGACCTGGTCCGGTCGGTTATCATCACTCACCGAAAGGCATCCGCGCGCAGCGCCCGTCTGGGTGCGGATTACATTTTAGAAGATCAAGATGGCCATGCACACGCTGCATACCTCGACAGTACAAGCCGGAGTGAATGTGGTGTGATTGTCGTCAGACCGGATGGCATAGTAGGCGCCATCGTCGATGGACCAGAGGGGTTGTATAGGTATTTCCAGGGCATATTGACAGGGTTTTAAAAAGGAGTAGCATCACTGTACTTAAACGCATTAGTAATCGTAGGTAACAATTAATACGCACCTCGAGCAAGTTACTGGGTAGTTGTTGATGGAATCCGCAAAGTGCCTTGACGTTATGAGTCTTTTCCTTCCCATCTGACTCACACTAGATCAGAGTTATGCCTCGT
This sequence comes from Phaeolepiota aurea, assembly GCA_036937095.1. NCBI lineage: Eukaryota > Fungi > Basidiomycota > Agaricomycetes > Agaricales > Squamanitaceae > Phaeolepiota > Phaeolepiota aurea. Next base: position 8,954 of record JASFDG010000007.1, read on the forward strand.
GTTCCCAACGACCCTTATATACCCAAGCCTTGGACGCGCGTTCCCCACAGAACGGGCACTTTGCTGAATGGATTCCTCCTCCGTATTAAGCGATGATGACTATGATCTCATCTCCAACCCAGGATCCAGCATTGCGGATTTGAGGCCAACTCTTATCCCCGAATTACCTCCATCCACCAGAGCCATAGAAAAATTCGAAACAGTGAGATGGACGGCAACGGAGGTCCAAGCCAGGACCATGAAATTCCTTACCGTGGTCGGGCGAGATGATCAAGGCTTTGTGCCATTCGGAAATAGAACTGTCAGGATATATGTAGATGGCGCATTTGATCTCTTCAGTGTTGGGTCAGTCTCGATGGTTTCGTGAATACATACAGGCACTAACCTCACGCAGGAATGCCCTTCACCTACGACAAGCCAAGCTGGCATTCCCGTATGTCCATCTGTTGGTTGGAGTATTTTCGGACGAGCGGCTGAATGAGCATGGCTACACTTCCTCGTGGACCGAAGCTGAACGATATGAAATAGTCAGGCATTGCCGCTGGGTGGACGAGGTCACCATAGACGCACCCTGGGAGGTGACTGAGCAATTCCTTGAGCACCAACACATCGACTTTGTCGCTATCGAAGAAGGCACCTCTGTTGACCCGGCATGTGATAAAGTTAGGGTCAAGGCATTCGATGAGATCAAGCGACTAGGTAAATTGCAGATTCCTGTCTCAATCAATAGAAATTAACATCTTGCAGGAAGAATAATTCAGACTAGGCGTACGACAGGTCTCTCAGATGGGAGACTGTCAATAGCTACTGCACCAGGGACTCCGACAACACCAACTACTGGCAGAGTCTTGGAGGCAGAAAACATAGCACCAGACTTCAATACACAAGCACAGGAAGCTTAACATAGACTTTATAGTCTTTGTGACCTTTACAACCTTTCTACCGTCGGCATGCTGAATTATGTTGCCAATAGTCATCGATTCATACACTAATCCCCTGACAAAGTTGCACCAGCAGATTCTCGAAGCATGAATGGCCAATGATGATCGCTGTGTAGTAGTAATGCGGTTTCACCGTTTTATGTTTAATGGGTTCTATTTTAGTGACTGGCTATCCATCGAATCACCCGTTATTGAGTGTTGTGGCAGAACTGCAAGCTGTATACTTCCTTGGTCTATCTTACCGTCCACCCTTCCATGTCCCTTCATTTCAGCCTCTGACTTTATCTCCATCTGCATCGCCTTTTTCTCGTGCACACGCATATGCCTTGTCAGCTGGTCGGGTCGAGCAAAAGTTTTTTCGCACCCTGGAGCGCTGCATGCATAAGGTCGTGCACCAGTATGTGTTCGAAGCTAAACCCAATCTCGTTTTGTTAATAACTGAAGGCATATCTCTGGAAGGGGACGCACATGTTTCGACAGGTTCGACGATTCTGCAAACGCTCTGCAGGTCGCTTGATTGAGTTCCTATACAAAAACCCATAGGAGATCGAGGACACACCGTTCACAGTACGAACATTTGAATGGTTTATCACCATTATGCGTGCGCTTGTGGATTGTAAGCGCACCTGTTATAGCAAATGGTTTGCCACAACCTGGGAAATCACAGACATATGGTTCTAGTTTCATTCAGCTGCTGGTTCTCGGTTTTAAGTGACGGCAACCAACTCTCTTGCGTATGACGCCTCATATGCTGTTGTAGGGTTGCCGCCTCTGAGAAATACAAGTGACAGGTGGCACATTGAAAAGGTCGATGTCCCGTATGTGACTGATATGCAAAACTCGTCAGATATGTGGCTTTTAGCGGCATAAAGAGCCCTGTCCCAAGAGAAATAGTCCGCACCTGCAGATGTCGAGATATCTTCTGTTTACTAGCGAATCCATTTTCCCCATTGCGTGTGCAAGAGGCCCAGAAACACTCGTACTGAGCCTTACCAGAGCCAATGTGTGCGGCGGTAATATGTGCTGTGAGTAAATCTGGAGTCGCGAAGGAGGCGCCACAGGACTGTTCGGATGAGGTTGAGAAAATCGTCCACATGCACATGTGTTGGCCATCGGGCGACCCTGATGACAAGCTGGAATCAATTAATGATGGTGGTGATACAACAGGTTTGATGCCAGGGGACAGGTGAGATGGTGGGATTTGGATTTTTGGAGACTCGTCTGGGGCTCGGAAATCATGTGAAGTGGGCATAGGGGATTCCTGGACATGGTTTTGGAAGGGCTGAGTGACAGCACAAGGAGAATGAGGCAAGTCATGTTGAAGACGAGGGGAGTGTCGCTGTGAATGCGGATTCGCAGCCAAATCGAATGTTGGATTTCCTGAAGCTGAAACATCATTAAGGTGCGCGTTGGTGGGTACTTGTTCGTTATTTTGCAGAGGAGCGTTGTATTGCCCATCCCAGTGATAATTATCATCCGAACGATCATAAGCCCTGTACGAGTTGTTCATAGCGTGATCGTGAGGGTAACTTTGTTCAGTATAACGTCCGGATTCTGGGGGTCCTCCATGTGAAATAGGCCCTGTATTTCCAAATGTCGAGTTATGGTGATTCTGATCGCTGTTTGGGTGATCGAGCACAGCGTCGTTCCAATCCTGATCGTGTCGGTCACGACTGGAAACCATGGAAAGTTCCGAATGATGTTGGGTACTTTGCTGTAGTGATAGTTCCCCTCTTTTCTGCATGGGGTAGCCTTGGTGTTTATTCTGGTATTGTTGCGGAATTGAACTCCACTGATTATTTATTCCATTGTCCAGAGCAAGACCCAGGTGGTCATGCAGGAGATGGTCCATAAGAACGTCCCCAAAATGCCCATCTTGGACAGAAGAGGGCTCTGGATATGCACCACAATCACGCCAGTGGCATGCGAAAGGATCAGCGGAATTGGGTGCGGATTGTGGATGCGCATCGCCCGGCGGGATATGATCAACATAGACGTGCCTAACAAAGTCTGAGACGCTCTGGAATGGATTGGCGCAGTCTTCCCACATGCATGTGAAGCTTGGGGTCTCCACTGGCGGTTGCGGATCTGGTGGGATGTATGATTGGGGAGTACGTTGAGGGCGAGCGCAATCGTGATTACTTGGGTGTGGACGCTGTAGTGATGATGCATAATTGGAGGTTTGAAACGCTGCCACTTCCGACAGGTATGATAGGGAATGATAGGAGCCTTGGGATGAGGGTGCATGCGCCAAATACGAAGGTGCCCCATATGATACCATGGATGAGGAGGGGGCATCAGCGTTATGGGGAAGATATTCCGGACTGGACGATGAAGACGGTGATGAAAAGGTCATTTGGTCAATTTCTGGGGAGAACCGTATGCCATTCGCATCTGGGTCGACCTTAGGACGACCGCGACACGCGCTGTTATGGGCGCCCGAGTCCCATCCCTTTATTTGAGCGATAGCTCGAGAATCTTCCGAGTAGGGATGATAGTCTGTACAACATTGTAGCTGAAAGTCAAGGTGAGAGTTGAGAACGGTGTGCTAGAAAGAGGATGTAGGAAAGCGTACAAAAGCGTCAAAACCTGTACATTTTGTGCAGTTTGTGTTAGTGTCACAAACAAGATGACAGTGTGCATGGTCATCGTTCCCTTCGCATGCCATTTCGCCATGTCCCGGATCGTTACAGGTGATTATTACACATTTGTCTGTGCACTGTTCTGTGAGCTCGTTGGTGGTGGTCAAGCATCCGGGATATTTTGCACATGGAGGAACCAGTGATGACGAATGAAGAGGGTGTTTATCGAGCGTAGACCAGGTATGCGACACCGTGGTCGACGGCGAAGGTTGTGAGGATGCAATCATTTAGGTGATAAGACCAAGGGAGAGTATGTACAGAAAACACCTCATTTTGGGACTGTGGAGGTCCCCGTTATGTAATCCAAGTTGGGAATGCGATAATTTGGACATTAATGGTATGAGTGGTAATGGTACAAATGTAATGAATGTTTCCGTTGATTTCAATCATCGTCAAAGCCCAATTCGCCGCTGGCATCCACTGGCTGAACAACTGAATCGATACCCACCACCTCTGAAGGGTTGCCAGATACCCTCTCTTCAGGCAGAATTTCAGTTCCCAAGAAATCCAGACAACCCTTCATACAGCCCCTCCATAAGATAGGGACCAAGCCACCTGCGCTCACTGACGCGATTTTCAGCTCCCAGCTGTACCGTTCCTCCGCATGTCGTACAAATACAAAAGGCCGCCGATGTGCCGGGTTCATGCATAGTCCAATTCCCGAGACGTCAACACGTTCATCTGTAGCACCAGATATGACTGGAGGGCTGGATATAGCCTCCGGGATACACGCCCTCATTGTTTCTCGCAAAAGGGGTGGTAGATCACACCCTAGAGGAAGGTCATACATAGATGCAAGCATGGTTTGGCCAGGCTCTGGCGCTATCAACGAGTCCATTCCCAGCGATGGAAACTGAGCCATGAGCACCCTTAGTGCCAATTCTGACAATGAAGGTACAAGACCAGGATATTTTACCTCAGTCAGAGACACCGGATGCTGGGCAAGTGATGAAACGGCAGGCGGTGCAAGGAATGGATTTGGATGCAATGCAAGCGTTTGAAGGTGCATGCATTGCATCTCAGCAGGAAGATACCGCAACTGGTTCCCTCCGACGTTCAAGGTTGCAAGATTCACAAGACGACTGATTTCTGGGGGGATGTGTGTAATGCAGTTGTTCCCTGCATGACGTTAGCATAATTTCTTTCTAAATGAGGTGGAAGGCTAACTTACGCAAAATCAGAACAGTTAGGTTTTTTAAGGCACAAAGGTCCTTCGGGATGGATGTGATCATATTGTTGGCTAGATAGAGTTGTACCTCGTCCCGCGGGATGCCATTCATATGAGAAAGATTTCTTGCCGCCGTACTTGCCAAACTACGTGACCGTTCGGTGACTGCTCGCATTCCTAAAGCTAGTTCTGGTGCGGTTCGCGAGCGGAGAAACTCTCGCGTTCTAAAAGCACCCATCGAAAGGGTTCTTTCAGGCACCTCTGACACCATACTTGGTCGGTGGGATGCAAACAGGGTCCCCTGCAGCAGAGCCATATTCGTCCGGCAACCGCTTTCCTTTGCAAATTCTGGAAGCACGACTACCTTTTCAAGATCGTCGACAAAGGACTTCGGAATTGAGGTTAGTTGGCGTCCACTGTAGGTTTGATTAGTGGCAGGCTTATAGGATAAATATAGATACTCCATATGGGTCGGGCATAGCGTCGCTCGCAAACAGGGGGAAGGGGATTATAAATATTGCATACACACCTGAGTTCAATGTTCTTTGACCCTGTGTTCAAGGCAAACTGAACGGCGTTATCCCAGATCACCTCCTCCCGTCCCGTGGCCATATGAGTTGGTGGGATGGAGCTCGAAGTAATCGTTGATAACGTTGGGTTCAATACTGCAGACGTGCCGCATGTTTCTGAGAGCCCAGCATAGTTCCCGTCTTTTCTTCCTCTCTGCATGTCGAACGATTCAATATACCGCACCTTCTTCGTCGGCCCAGGCAAAATCCTTTGTCTATTATCATCTTTTGTGATAGGGAGTCCTTGTTTAACGCGTTTCTCATAGAGGGGTGGTGTCCAAGCTGCACCGAAACTCGCAGCCAACGGGTGTGGCTGAATTTTCGAACGGAGTTGCATTGTAGGAGAAATATGCCCGACGGGGGTGAGGCCAAAGCAGTTGGTATCCCTTTGACCAACCCTGATAACATCAATTTGAAGGCTACTGGAGTCAGCTAAATGTAACGACTCAGGAGGGGAGGCAGGCGGGGATGAATCAATGTAAGCAGGGGGAGAAGAGGGGGGAGAGCTCGAAGCATTGTTTGCATAGTCAGTGTATCTGTCCTGTTGATAGTGGTATGAACTGTGTTGAATAGGCATTGACATAGTCGGACAAGTTGCCAAAAGAATTTAAAATTAAACGCGACCCATATTGTCACGTGCGACGTGTCTGTATGTCATCCTCCGGAGTCTGACTTCAAAATTTAAATCTTCACCCCCCCTGGCCCCAAGAACGCAAGATTCTGAACCAGAGACCATAGTTATAAATTACTGTTTTACGGGTCTGATAATTACGAAAATGCTTCCCGATGCGTTGACGCCTAGGGCCTGAACCTGGTGTGAAATACATGCTCAGACTTGTTGAGCACAGGGAATCTCCGAGTCACACATTCGACGCTCATTTGTGTTGCTGATGACGAGATATTTCCTCGTACCAACAACCAGCCAACCGACTTAACGCTGTGTAGTTCCAACCGAGGCAAATAAACGAACTGACACAATAGCAATGGCTGAATCCAAGACCTTTTACATATTCAGCTCATCCTTGTGACGTACACGTTGGCTCAGCTTACGCTAGGTTTTTGTATTGGCAACTCGCTCATTTCCCTTTTCAAATTATAAGTAATAAACAAGCCCCCATCTCTTTTTAATAACTCAATCTGCACTCATTGCCCAGTACAGCATGTATATCTCGCTGGCGCACCTCGTTATACGTCGACTAAAAACCGCCAGGTTCCACAAAGCTCCTTTTCACTATAGATTCATACTGAATTTCTGAGCCAGGTACTGAAACGGAACGTGTTGACACTGATACTTAGCTTTTGCAAGATTTTTCAAAACCAAACCTGATGCATCTCGATGCCTGCGACGGTCTTCAACAAAACTCGTTAGAACCCCACGTTCACTTCATGAAGGGCTTTACAAATAGTTTTATCCTATTGACCCTGTTAGCCTGATTGCTATCTGGCTCTGCTCACTGACAAATAACGCAGTGTCTGCGCTGCCACTTGTTCTATCTAGGCAATTTGGCCTGAAGAGTTTATTTTTAAGAAAAACGCCAATAAATGTATCACCGCGTAATGCTCCACAGTTCTCGATATCTCACACTTCGACTCCCCAGTTTATTTCGATAGCATGCTTGCCACCTTGAGCCAGTATCCATTGCGGGATCAAGTGGCTGGTTTGTCTGATGGGCTGGTTTTATCTTACCATTCATCTTCCTTCCAAATTTTGTCGCTTCCTATGCAATATGCCGATTCCATTAAATTTTGGTGGTATAATCTTAGTCTGGAGGCTCTGGTCAGCCCGACAATGAGAATTCTATAATGCATCACCGATAATAAGACTATCTACGAACGTAGGTGGTAGAAGTGCACAGGATGTATCCACATGGCGAGGTAGCCCCCAAACAAAGGGGTCGATTTTGAGGACTATTTTGATCTGAGCGAGCACAACCTCCAGGTGTTTGCGTGATTGATCCAGGGAAATTAAGTTATGAATTACAGCAACCAGTGTTTTGCTACTGCGAGACTGTGGGAACGCCTGACGCATCGTTGGAAGGGGGATCGAGAGCTCCGGCTTTCTTGAGCACCTCATTCACTTTGATAAGCTCGCCCTTCGCCCTCATCTCCTGGAATTCGTTGGCATAGCCAGCAACCAGCCCCTCCCGCTGTGCGCGTCTCTCGGCGACGAGTCTCAAAATATGCGAGCGTTTTGTGGCGAATGGGGCTTTCAGAAGGACCCCTTGGGTAAGGCGCAACAGTGCAAATTTCTGCAAGTTCCGTGTATGCTGGATAGAGAATTGTTGTTCAATCATTTTCTCTCGGCTATCGCGTTCCTTGGTAGGCATATCTTCAATTCTATGAGGGTAATAGAATGGATCCACGAGGCCCACTACTGCGCGTTTGTACGTCTTCACAGATCTGCGGACGTTGCCTTGTCTAGGGTAATGTTTCGAAATGTAGTTGTCTGTACGGATGTACGTCGTTTTGACCCCGTATATAGCCGATAAGTAAGATCGAACATCTGTTTTTGTCACGGAGTTGGGTATGCGGAATGTGGCCTCGTAGGGATTGTAAGGTTGGCCAGGAGGGGTTTGATTCCTGACGAGGCGAAAGATTATGTTGGGAAGATATATACCCCGGCCAAGGATTTCTGTTTCCTCGTGCCCGTCCTTGCGCTGAACGATCTTTAGACCACGCAGTCTACTCCTGCGTTCGTCGACGGTCTTGATCCACTCTGCCTGCGATAAAACAACTCCATCTTTGACAGAAATCTGTCCAAGTGCACGCAGTCGCGTGTATCGTGCTTGGTCGCTAGGTGTCAAGCCATCCGCATTGGCGTCCGATGCGCCATATGGAACACGGCCAAATTTTTTACGTCGGCGAAGGCGAACGGCAAGAGGTGTCGAGGCTGTGCGTGCGCCAAGCGCTGTGGGTGGCAGCACTTTTGGGGGTGTTGTAGAGTAGAGTCTCCGCCAGAGTGCCGTTGTGCGACAAAAAGGCTGCATCTTCAGCCAGTTGAGCTTGGTGAGTAGCTGAAAAAGAAATTATGTACACGTGACGTATCATAATTTGGAAGCAAATGTGTTTGAGCAGATTGGGTGCATGAGCTTCTTTGACATCGACCACCTGGCAATTCCTTTAAATTACCACTATCTCGAAGACAGAGGTCCTGACTCCAACGCAGCGTGGGCTATCTGCTAAAGGATGTCTACAATCTCTTGCTTTCGCTTTCTACGATTCATGAGGTCGATGTGTGCACCCATAACTGCCGTCATTGGCTTCTCATGTCTCCTCACATGGGTCTTCATTCTTTATCAGCCAAACCCAGGCCCTGGGTTAACACAGCGTGTGGGATGGCAGTCATGGGAAACAGTCAACCCTCTTGATTCCGATATTGCGCACGCAGAAAATACCAGCACCAAACCCTCGGTCGACGTCGGAACGCCTTCAGTGGGCGGAGTGGACTGGTGGAATATTACAGCACCCGAGGAAGTCTCCGACTCCTCGAGTCTGCCATTGGATGTCTGGTCCCCACTGTTACCTCACGATACTGGGCGTACGTACCAACAATACTGTCATTCTTTCTTTCGTCTGCTAAGTAACGTTTAGTGTCTGAAATCGCCGTAACGCGGTGCATGATTAGACCAGAAATTAGTGGAGACCTTTGCGCTCCTGCTTCAACCTCTGAACAAGATGCCATAAAGGGAAAATGGGTGAGAGTGGATCGAAACATCAATCTGGAAGGTGGCTACATGGCTGGATGGCTGGTATGTTACATCTAGTCAAATCCGGCTTCTTAGCTCTCATATGGGATAGAACGTTTATTATCGCCGGACCCGCCGTCAAGATATTGACCTCATTACTGACATACGCCTCCTGCCAGATAGGGAGCAGCCGTACCCACTTGATGGGTGGCACAAGGCCTCTCTGTCACTACGTTCCGGGCTGATGAGGATTCCAGCACTCTATCTGTGGTATAAGACAGGGAAAACCGCCAGTAAAATGAGCCCAGAGGAAAAAGCAAATATCATCACAGAATTGGACGTTTTGTACGGAGAAGACGTCCCTTGGTATGGTTTTGAGAAAATCCTCCCTCCTACCATGCCAGAAAGGGGTCGAGTCCAAGCCACCTGGTTAACTTTCCGCCGCGGAGTTAAAAGTAAGTACCCACTGAATCCGAATCACAACTAGCATTAATGGTTATTGAAGCCCCACCACGCGCCCCACCCCTTCACTTCTCACGCTCGGGTAACTTCAAGATTCTCCAAGTCGCTGATCTCCATTATTCAGTATCCCAAGGCGTATGTCGAGATACCGACCTCAATCCGTGCGAACACTCAGACAACCTCACCAATACTCTTATATCCCATGTTTTGGATGCCGAAAAACCCGATCTTGTTGTATTCTCCGGAGACCAATTGAATGGACAAGGGACTTCGTGGGATCCCAAGTCAGTACTTGCAAAGTTTGCTCGAGCGGTAACAGATATGGGTATCGCTTGGACCGTCGTATTTGGAAACCATGATGAGGACGACGGCTTCACGAAGGAATACCAAGTGTCTTTAATGAAAGCATTACCTTACAGCTTGGTGCAACGTGGTCCTAAGGATGTACATGGCGTCGGGAACTATGTTTTAAAGGTTAAAAGTGCTGATGTGTATGTATTTCATTCGTTCATGTACCAATTTTTCTCATATGGTTACAAGATCAATGACTCACCTGCTCACTCTTTATTTCTTGGATTCTGGGTCCTATTCCAAAGGGGTCTTCGATTGGTTTGGCTTTTTCCGACCTACCGAATATGACTGGATACATCAAGTGCGTTAAATTTGTCGATGCTGTTGTGTTATCCGTTGTAAATCTCCTTTCACAGAGCCAAATTGATTGGTTCCTCCAAGAATCTGGTATTCATTTGTCCCTGCATTTTCAACACAACAACTATTCATCTATTGTACATAGCATCGATAAGTCAAATCGAAAGACCTTTCATGCCTGATGATGCTAAGGACTTGGGGTCTCTCTGGGGCAAACGCCAGGCTCCCGAGCAGTTAACACCGATCACACGGCGACTTGCGAAACCGAACGCCCTGATGTTTTTCCACATACCTCTGTGAGGCTGATTTATGGATATGATGGTCATTGCATTAACATGCATAATCAAAGTCCCGAGGCATATACAGAAGCCGATATCGATCCAAGAACAAAGAAGGCTCTCGACATTGGATTATCCGGCCAGGAAACACCGGGCAACGCAAAGACAAATGAGGGCTTTTTTGAAAAAGGGGTCTTGAAAGCGACGGAGAGTGATCACCAGAGCCTCGCCAACGCACTCGAAGTCAAAGCCATTGGAAATGGACACTGCCATGGTATATATCTGACCCGTCTCATCCTGCAACACAATTTAACCCCCTGCCATTAGTCACAGAGAATTGCCGTAGGGTCAAGGGCGTCTGGTTATGTTTTGGCGGCGGCGGGTAAGTTTGTACCGTGATCGATGATAGCGACCCACTCATTCCTATTGCATTTCCAGGTCATATTCAGGCTACGGCAGAGTCGGGTATGTCAATCGCTGAACCCCCTGTTCACCTTAACGTTGATCGTTGATACGTTCTTCAGCTTCGACCGGCGCTTCCGAATCTATGACATCTCCGACTATGGGGAGACTGTTCGAACGTATAAACGAACAGAGCATGATACAATTATAGATGACATGGTGCTATCAGGCAAAGGCGCGGCGCCAATGTCATGATCAGGACCGTATATAACAGTATTTGTAGGATAGTTGCATCGTAATTTATGTGAATTTAGAGTTGGTGGGCTTTTACAGTATATGAATTCTCACGTTAGCCTCATGCACCCGCACGATCATCCTTACAATTTTGCTTCCTCAACATCATCAGTCAACATCTGCCTCTACACATTCAAGTATGTCCTCGAGGGCGAATCAGCCAGCCCAACCAAATGGCCATCCATCACGGCACGACAATCATTCCGTGTCCTCCAATCATTCAGGCTCTGGGCGGGGTGAAAGGGGGACGCGAAACCCGACACATGTAAGGATACTTCTTTATTCAAGGGGATTCTAATAACCAGCACTTCCCAGCCGGCCGTGGAATCAGCAGTCACTCGCCTGCTAGTCTCTATCAAGCAGCTTCTCGAAGCGCTAACATTATGGAGCACACAGAGGATGGACGAGACTCAGGTCAGCGACGTGTATGTGCGCCTAGGGAACGATTTCAATGAAGCTGTTGCGGCTTTTCTAGCTTTCAACATCGACATGTCGTACGTATCTGTCGTTTGCCTCCTTGTGTCATTGCTGACGACACCTCAGCGAACTGTTATCTGTGCCCGATGAGCTGCGAAACGTTCTCGAACAGTGCCTTGCCGAAGATGCTAACACCGAGAACCTCGAAATCTACCTTCCAACTGTGCGACAGATAATCACAAATCTATTGCAAGGGCTGCGAGGTAAACAGTCTATCTACCGCAGAATAGTATCGGATCACCGACACAGATCGGGAGATGCGGCACATGAGAGGCAAGAAAGTAGGTCGTCTCGTGGGGAACGCTTATCGAGACGGGAGGGGCATCGCTCGCAGCTCTCGCGGACGGTGCCAGAGGAAGAACGGAACGCCAGTTTACCACGCAGGAGCGCTGCGTCTGTTTCGAGAAGTGTCAATTCACAAATCTCTTCGACAAGTGGGGAAGAACCCTTTGTGGGCGGCTTCTCCCCTCCTGGGGAGGCACAGTTCGATCAGGATGCGACTGTGACGCAAAGATCGCGGCCTCTTGAAGAGCAGCACCGAAGACAGCCATCCATACCTCCGTCGACGGCACATCCCCTCCCCACACCCCCAGCCGCTACGAAGACACTAAGACAGGAACCGTTACCTGTACCACCAAATACGTCATCCAACAGCACAGTGGTGCCTCCTCCACATCCATTGCCATCATCTTCACCCCCACCCGTCCCGGCAAGCGTGAAACGATATTCACTTGTCGACAGACCAACCCCAGCCCCCCCAATTGTGGTAGAACCATCAAGTCCGGATATTGTTGAACAGCAGCCTAATACAATAAATGGATATCCTTCCTCACCTCCCAGTACACCCCCTGCGGTACTGGTACCTGTTGAGCATCCTCCAGCGGTCGCCAGTTCACTGGCTGCACTTCAGAAAAAAGATGTGCTTGAACGTCGTGCATCCAAACGCTTCTCCACATATACGATATCCAAGATGACATCAGGATCATCGTCCCGTGCTGGCTCCCTTCGCGGGCATCCAAACCGAAAGTCACTTCTGGCAGCTTCGAATGCACCCTCACCTGGCGACCTTGAGGCCCTCACAGAAGTAGATGATGAAGAGGGTGAGGGCATGGAACTCTCGAAGGAAACTCCAACTGCACGCCGATATGCTTCGCGGCCAACGACACCTGACAAGCGTCAAGACACCAGTATCCCACCTGCACGGCCTTCTGGTGGAACGCCCTCACGAATACCAGAACCGGCATTACCCCCAGCTCAAGAAAACGGCGTCAATGCAATGCAGGTGGCCGAGGAAACCCAATCGTCCCGTTCAAGCCCTTCGCGCATCACCGTTTTCTTGCAGTTGGGTCGCGAGGTAAAGAAAGTCGTCGTGGACTCTGGCTTATCCTTCTCTTCATTGAGGGTTTTGTTTGTGGACAAATTTGCTTATAACCCTGGATTGGATAATTTTCCTGCAATCTACATTCGGGATCCTTCAAGTGGGGTGCAATACGAGCTTGAAGATACCGAGGAAGTCAAGGAGAAGTGTTTGCTATCACTGAACATTGAACGTAAGGGCCAATCTATTACTCTATATTCAATATGATTTAATAGCAACTGCATGCTAGCTCTTGACCAGATTAAACAACATATCGACGCTCAAATTTCGGGTCTATCACAGGACCTCAAGGACCTGAAGTCTGCGGTTGCTACTAGCAGCCGACACTCCTCGCATATTCCCGATTTCCACACACCCCTTGCTGAAAGCACGCCTGCCCCCAACAGACCTACCGATCGCCAGTTTCAAAACATCGCAAGGCGCTTGTCGCGGTTTGTTGGCGAGTCATCCGCAGGATCATTATCATTTACACCCTCGATGCCCAACATGCAGCAGGTACAGCCGCAGATGACAGGCCAATCCCTGCAGCCACAGATGACTGGTGGCTCAGTCTTATCTGACTATTCTAATCGTGTTGTGTCGGACTTGAAAACACAATTTGACGAGGTGCAGAATCTGCGTCGTGATCTCGGGATCATGCGGCAACTGTACATGGAATTCATGAAGCAGACGAAGGAGTCGTTGGGGATGTTGAGGACCCAGACGTATAACGTCAAGCAATTAGCAAGCTCGAATGTTGGCGGCGCGCGTGCGTATATCGATTCTGGGAAGAAGAAACTGGACGTGCGCAGCCAAAATGTGTTGACAGAGGTGGAGAAACTGCAAGATACCATCGAAGGCGTCAAGGACGATGTCATCAAGCGACAGATTACGCCCAAGGCCGCGTATATCAAAACCATAAAAAAGGACATGGACAGGGTCTCGGCTGAGCTGGGGAGCCTCAAGGAGCACATCAAGACTATCAAGCCGATGTGGAAGAAGACATGGGAAGAGGAACTCCAGAACATTGTGGAAGAGCAGAAGTTTTTAACTTATCAGGAAGAGTTTTTGGCCGACCTGCTGGAAGACTACAAGTCCGTGGTGGAGGTGTATGGACATGTCGAGAAGGTTATCACGTTGCGCGGCACGTCGACGGGTGCTGCACGCGTCAAGTTGAACCGGGGCTTCAGGCCACCCCCGCCCGATGAGGGCCACTCGGGCCTGAGCACGGTCATGCTGGAGATCCGCGGTGCGGCGGTGGATCCTGAACGGCGGCTGAAGGCGATCGAAGCGAACCAGAAGACGCGGGAGAAGGAGCTCGCTGCACGCTCGGATGACTTGCATGCCGAGCTCGCTGACTTTGTGGGACAGAAGAAGCTGAAGATGACGGGAGGGGCAGAGGAGACGGAGAGGGTGAGGCAGAGGAAGAATGCGCAGGCGCTGAAAATGATGTTTACTGGTGGCAGCAGCGTTAGTGGGTCGGACACGCTCGTTGGGGATGAGCCACCGTCGCCTTCCAGTTAACAGGCCGGGGAGGGTTTTCTTTTGTTTTGATTATATTGGTTTGGCCGCTGCGGACAAACTCTTTACTTCGCCGTTGGACGTTGACCATTTTGCCGTTATAGTTATCACCACGCATATCTAGTAGTTGACACTTCTTTCTTAAGTCCTGACATCTTTGGAAAGCATAATTGATTTTAGCTTTACTATCAAAGCAACAGGTGGAAGTGAAAGGGGCTGTGGCAATGGGTCTGGCAGTACCTAGCGTATCTTACTGCAGAGCATATGGTACAAAGGGTACAAGGAGCACAAGAGGTTCAAGGGGTTGTGGCCAATGCGATCATATCGCAGTCATCTCAGAGCCGACCGGGGATGCATTAACTGTCGAAGAGGGTGCCGGCGAGGTAAGCGACAGGCGATTACCAGCGAGCGAGCGCAATGAACGGGCTCGATTGGCTATGCCGGTCGACCACTTGAGGTGGGAACGAGCACTAGGAGACGTTGGGAAAGGGGGACAAGCAGCCAAGCTCAAAGCAGACTTACGTTGTCTTCTTTCGTGGGCTGTGCGGAGGCTCCCCGGGGAGGCGAACGCGTTTTGGCGTCAAGATAAGGTAAGATATGCTGAATGGGACGAGCGGCATGCCCTTTGAGCTGGAAAGGGAGGATGTTGGGGGTATCGCTGGTGGGAGAAAGAGGTTGAGAGGCAAAGCCGTTGCTTCGGCGCCTGAAGGAGACATCTTGTACGTTGCAAAGGCTTGTATACGCAATCTTATCAGATAGTACTAGCTCACCACAGCATCCGCCCATCACGGCATCTTATCCTCGATGTTGATGCAGACCGTCGGTGCCAGACTTGCACCGGCCTCGAGTGCTTCCTACTGCCAACGCCGATACTCTCGACTACATCTCCTACGCCCACCCACCAATCTGCCCTCTACTTCGATTTCATATCCTCCTCCCAAATGGCTGCCTCTTCTTCAAAACTTGTTACTTCCAACATCGTAAGCGATGTACGCTCTCCCCCTTTGCAGCCCATCAGACTTACCAGACTTCAGAACTCTGCAGGTGTACGAGAGGCACCGTTGCGTCGGGACATTGCCTCTGCAGCTACACCCACGATAGCTACGCAGATTTCTCCCGGTATGTCATCGTACCCCCGATGAGTGTCGCTGCTGACCCCACCAAAGATATTGACGATATCCTCCAAGATATCCAGACGATGTAAGGCTCATATTTCTCACCCACTGCTTGTCTAATCCTCCTTTCTCGGCAGTGAAAGGATCGCAAAAGCCTTTTCTGTATAACTGGAAAACATATTGATGCTCTTCGTGCCTGCTCTCATGCCTATTTAATTGCCTTATAATACCCCCACACTGTATTATACCTGTAAAACATGTATCTATACTACGTTATCCGAGCTCACTTCCAACCCCCTTGTACAAATATATTCGTCTACCAGAACGCATCCACAACGACCACCTCGACCTCTGGCCGTCCATGGAACGGGTGGCGCCACCCACACCTCCACTTGTCGCTATTAGGCGCTTTATTCTCGTTCGTGGATACCATACCACCAATGTGGTCCATCACCAGCCGCGAGGTGATCACGAGGCCCCCAGCCCTCTTTGGGGGGCACATGGGGTCGGAGCCGAGAAGACAATCTTGCATGACGAGGTCAGGGGGCCGGCGGGCCACGTTCGGGGGCAGTTTAGAGTCGGATTCTGCGTGTATCCGGAGGATCCGGATTAGGATGGGCAGCAGCGTGTGGTGGATGATCAGCCCGCTGAAAAAGAAAAAAAAAAAAAAAAGCTTCAGAT
>JASFDG010000007.1:25204-97651 GCA_036937095.1 Phaeolepiota aurea
GCCCCCGCGCAGCCCCCCGCCCCATCCGGCGCTCACCCGCCCCACCCCGCAGAGCACGGGCCCCCCCGTGGGGGCCCAGAACCCCCCGCCGAAAACCAAAAAAAAAAAAAAAAAAGCTTCAGATCACCCTCAGTCGTCTAAAATGAGATAACAAAAACATACCTTCCACCCGTGCCTACGAATCCGCCACGCCGTTCTGGTATATCCGAGATTTGGCGGCCGTCTTCGAGGATCTCCATCACGCGCGAGAGCGCGGCCCACCCCGAGGCGCCGCCGCACATCGGGAAATCGTCCTCGACGAGCATGACCCATTCGGCCTGGGATGCGGCGCCGCGCTCCATCTCCCACCGGAACGCCTCCGCGAGGTGCAGGTAGTGGCCCGACTCCGCGTCGGCGTGCGTATCTGTGTCTGCGTAGAAGCGCACAGCGTCGTTGCTGAAGCGGGCCCGCGCGGTTTCGAAGGCGGTGTGGTTGGTTGTGTGGGTGAACACGGCGAGTGTGATATTGGGCGAGAGGTGGGGGAGGTACGAGGAGATCGTCGTGGAGATGATGTCGGTAGTGGCTGTGATGTTTGAGCGCGGATAAGAGAGGATCAGGATGTCCAGAAGGGGGGCGGGCGGATGGGGTGCGATAGGCATTGTAGTGGTAAAGGGGTGGAATAGGGACATGAGGCGGAATGGAATGCAAATGGTAAACAACGTTAGCAACGTCCCGATGATCAGCGTTTTTTTTCTGGTTGGGAAGACTCGGACGATGGGGCGGTCGTCCAATGGCAGTATCGCCGGTTGTTCCCTGGGGTAGTCAGCAAAGATCATAAGATGGAGGAGAATAAGGGCGTTCACTGAGAGCACTGATAGGCAGTACGTCCATGGCGATTGCTCCAGCAAAGCTAGCACAACTGGGAGGGCAATAAGCACGGCAAAGGGGCGCAGCAGTGTGATGTGATAGTTCAGGAATATTTTGTGGATATCTATACCGCCCGCAATACAGGAATAGGCCACGAGCATTGGCCCAAGGCCCCCCGAGGTCTCGTACATCGCCCAGTGGCTAAATAAAATCGGGAATGCCCAACCGACGGATCGGGAGAGGATGAACCCAGCAAGGGTGCGCACGAGGGCGATAAATATCCAGAAAGGGTAAGCGTTCCATACCGTCGACGGCGGCAGGTGCCACAGCAGGAAAGCTTGAATGAGTGCGGAGGGGGGGGTCGGTGCTGACCACGGTGCGGTGAGGAATGGGAGGAGGTCGTGCGAGTCGATAATCTGGCGGGGGGAGAACGGCGATAGCGATAATGCCGGGTCCAGGAAAGCGACGAGACACGGGAGCGCAACGTGCGCTACCGACAGAGCTCGATGGAATATTGCATCCCCGGTGGGGAAGGCCTGGAAATAGCGTGAAGACATATACTTACTACTGTACACGCGAAAAGAGTGCTTGGCTAGGCGTCTATCAAAGTTGGCCGTTGCCATCAGATGTAGCCGCCGCCTTACAAGCATAATGGACACGGATAGCCTTTTCCATTGTGGTTCAATATATAACATGGCTTTGTCGTCTAAATACTACAATCATCCCTGGATACCCCCACTCGCTCCAGTAGCCTGGATGCGTGCCAAGGCGTCACTTTGTATTGTGCAAGTAATGGATGTCCCGACGCTGTTGACCAAAGGGAGTGCAGCACACGTCAACGTTGGGCCACACTCCTTGATAACAAACTTTCCGTCAACACACTGCGCAAATCCACCTGATACACATGCTTGATCTCCGGCTGGAAAGGTGTTTAGGAAGTTTGGTTTAATCAGATGATATAGTGACGTACAGGTGCATGTAGAACCAGCTGTTAATGTTGCGAATTTGGCATTAAGGGCTTGCGCATCTTTGCCGTTTTGCAGCTTGAACCCACCAGAGGCGGAAGCAGGTGTGGACGCGGCGTTATTAATAGCGGGAGCAGCATTTCCAGTGGCAGCATTATTGCCTGCGGTGGATGATGAACTACCAGAGTCGGCGCTGCTATCCGTCGCACCTGTCGCAGCGATGCGCGCCGCAGCATCAGCCGCTGTGGTGCAGGTGACCGAGGTTCCAGGGGAGTTGACGAGTGGGAGGGCCGCACAGGTCAACCCTGAAGCGCATGGCGTCATAACAAATTTGCCTCCTACACATTGAGCAAAGGCTGTTCCAACGCAAGCATTTTCACCATCTACAAAGCAGACTGGGTCAGATACGATTCCAGAAAGGGCTGCATGAACAAACCTTGACACGGGGAATCCGCCGACAAAGTCGCAAACTGGGAGTTCAGTGCTTCCGCGTCCTGGCCGTTCTTAAGCTTGAATCCACCAGAGCCACTAGAGGTTGAAGGGGAAGTCGCCGCTGGTGCAGGTGCGGAAGCAGGGACAGCAGTGGCAGTCGCAGAGGGCTCGACAGATGTGGCCGCTGGGGAGGCGGGGGCGGGGGCGGGGTTGGAGGCCCCACCGTCACTGCCAGCATTTCCACCAGCATTTCCACCAGCATTCCCACCACCACTCCCCGGGTTCTGGGTAAGATCAACCAGTTGGGTGCCATCTGTGATAGGTCCACCAGTGTTTGCAGGACAGGAGCCAGGGGGACTGAGAGGCGCGTTTTGGCCAAAAGGAATAGTGCCAGGGCCACCAACAGCTACACCACCCACGAAAACCTTCTGGTTCGCGCCTTGGAACTGGCACTGGAACAAGCCATCGAGCTCGACGTTCTTTGGGGTTTGCTGACAATAAGGCACAGCTACAGAGTTGGGCTTTATTGTTCGGTCTCATTCAGATGTTAATCAAAGGTAGGTAGGTAAATGGGGCTCACTGTGTTGCGGGGCTGTTGCACAAATATCTGGGTAAGCCGAATCATATCGGCGTCATTTTGAAGGGTTTTGGCGAGGTCTATCATTTCGTCTGCTGCATTTTGCTGGTCACAAGGACCAGCAGCGGCGAGAAGAGTAGTGAAAGCTTTTACGGATAGAGGGTTGCAATTCTGTCCGCCACCGGCCGTGAGCTATGGGAAAAGGTGGGTTCAGCAAACGATCTCAGGCGAATAGAAGAGAACAGCAGCATACACAAGCCTGTTCCCATTTTGCCGTGGACGCAGGGATGCTTTGGGCAATGCGCTTGCGGAGAGGAACTGCATTCACAGAAGCAGCAGCCAAACCGCACAAGAGGATCGATAGCTGAACCATATTCCGGAAACGAAAGAAGTAAAGTCGTTATACAACAGTGCTTGACTGTGGAGCGTTGCGGGCGTAACGTTTAAAGATACAAGCACCTGGCCAGAAAAAGAGGAAGAAAGGAAAGACAACGCGCGACCACAAGGAAGAGACGGAGATGGGGGAGGAGCACAATATGGAAGTAGAACCATCGCAAACCGAACTTGCCTTTTATATGGAAGAACTGGTTTCGGGCGGGAACAATGGCGGGAACTTTCAGGTGGTCCGGGATGATAAGTATTTTTACATTTGAGTTCCACAGTGTTTCCTAGGTTACGATTGTAATTTGTCAACGAGTTCGCCCAGAAAAAATATAGTCCCCTGAAAAATGCGATGAAAATCGGTGAAGCCTCATGAAGGAGCAATGGTTGATAATCAGGGTAGGAAGGCGAAATTAAGGCTGGTCAGGGTCAGTATCAATTTGTTGCGATTGTTTGGATCCAGCCTGGTTGCAGTGGTCGGATGCATCCCTTAACGACCGACGGCCTTTGCAAGCGCACAAATTCGCTTGCGACCCCTTTTCCTGCTTTATTGATCAGGGGAGCCTTCGGCCATTGTAGTGATGGAGTGGTTTTGTTTTCTCATGAAGGCATGTCCTTATATTTTTAGCCAATCCATTATGTCAAGGGGAGATTCATCACTGTGCCGATTATAAACGCGACAATGGAACATTAACTTGAACTATACATTAGAATAGGCCATTTAGGTTGGGAACAGATCACTCCCATTCTCTAATCTAAACCAACTCGGAATCAGCCCCCACATCCTTCCTCTTTCACGACCAGCCCAATCCTCTAACGATTTCGCACATGCCCTGCACTCCGAAAACTCGGCGCTCTTTAATTGCCCGAGCTCCTCGGCGACGTAGAGCGGGTCCGAGTACCCTCGCTCCCGATCGAAAAGGTAATGTTGTGTTGCAAGATCGACGAGCTCTGAAAAGTCCTTCCGACAGGCAGCGGCCGAGATGCACACCAGCCCAGATGATGTCTTGCGCACATGGGAGTGTTGAGGATGCTGTTGCATGTGCCGGATCTGCTGGCCGTTCCCCATTCCTTGTATTAGTGTGGTAATGGCATGGTGAGCAGATTCTTTGCCCAGGCATAAACATCGCATGTCATGGGCTGACAATGCCCGAGAAGGCGATGAGGGGTGCCCGGAAGATTCATCAGGATCTTCGAATATTTGAGAGAATGAATATCTCGAGAGGTCATAGAACGCCGCTGGAAGGAGTGATGAGGCATGCACCTCCCGAGCAAGATTGATTACTTCCTATTGCAGGTATCAGCTGGGAAGTTCATAAAGAGGTCGAGGGTACTCACAATGGGATGTGGGTATTGAATGCCTGCAGGACTCGATGACCCTTCATTGTCGTAGCTTCGTGCCTGATCCTCCCTTACATCCCATCCTTTCAATGTTAGTGGCCAAGCTAGGCTGAGATGTGCGAGAGTCTTCTCTCGTAGATCGTCGATAATGTATTTGGTTGATAGTCGCAAAACCCCTGCTGCCACTCTAAAGTCGACCTCGTCATTGCTACCAAATTTACTAGTTCCCATTCCATGTCAGGGTCAGTCTAGGGTGAACTTGTGTTGAACCAGAATGGACAAACATACGGGCCGTCATACAATGCAGTCAATAAATTTCCAACATCTTCTGCCATGTCATGGAGGAAAATAACAAGAATTTGTTGTGTGTAACACCACACATCGCAATCGGAATGTGATGCCTTGGGTTCCAAGGTCAAATCGCTGTCGGTGTTTGACTCGGGCTGGGGCAGCGCGAACATGTCGCGAAAGAATTCTGAATGACGGGAAAGCTGGGATTTGTGCACGCGAAAGAGGGTGTCTTCTGCCCTGCAGATAACGCTGCCGTCCTCAAACCAGAGGTCAACATGCTGTTGCAGCTCCTTGCCAGAATCGACGTCATAGATCCTTGGACGCTCCTGGTGATTCTTAGAGTGGTATCCAAATGTTGTGAACCTTGTCTGCGGCGGGTTTATTAAAGAAGGAAGGGGGTTTTGACGTGGCAATAAGGCGGGACAAGTCAAGGGGTAGGAGCAAGAGTTTGAGTTTGGGGACCATTTGGACGTTTGCATTGCGCTTTGTAGGCTTTGTGGGTTGTGTCAGTTCCTCAGCATAAGGATTGGAATCAAGGCCAATAGGGTATTGATCCAAGCTCGAGAGGATGATGGCCAGTTGGCCACAGGCTCACGCCGGTCTGGTCTTTGAAAGTGATGTTGATCAAAAAGTTGAAGGCTATCTAATCTAATCTTATATTTTAAGTACCAAGCACAATGAACACCACTCAAACAATTGCCCCCGTGGCTGCCACTTCTGAAGTTGTCGCATGGCCCTCGGGATTCTCCATCCTTTCTCCAACCTTATCCAGCATTTTCTTGAGTTCCTCGGCTTCCAAAATCAGCTGTCTGATCGTGCTTGGCCCAGGTTTGGGGTCTTGTTTCAGGGCTTCCTTCAGACTAAGGTCATGGATAGCGTGTTCCACAACCTCACTCCATGTCTTGCCCTCTTTGACAAGCTCCTCGATCAGTTGGTCTTTTATGCGCCGACAAGCTCCCACCCCATCATAGCCGAAGTGAGTATACATTTGGACCATCGAAGCCCCAGCTTTTGCATAATCGAGTGCGTCTGCACCAGTAGCGATGCCACCACAGCCAATCAGTGGGATAGATGCAGGGAGGTGTGTTCGGAGGATGCGGAGGGCCTTCAGGGAGTAGGGCTTTACGGGGGCCCCAGATAAACCACCGGTTTCTTGTTTATTGCCTGCAGAATTCAGTCCGTGACGTTGTCCGAGGCATCAAGGGGTACATCCATAACTTACAATTTATGAGATGGGGGGGTCTTTGAATGGTTGTATTACTGACAATGACACCATCAATATTATGTTGTCGAATAACGTCAGCGATATCAATTAATTGGGATTCATTCAAGTCTGGCGCAACCTTGAGTAAGAGTTTGGGCTTTGTGGATGTAATTGGTGACACGGGCAAGAGATCTCGCGCCCTAGTCACGCCGTCCAACAATCTTTCGAGGACACCGCGATTCTGTAAGCCGCTATTTGATATTGAGTGGAAATAATTCAGACTGGGAGCAGACAGGGGGCTTACCGCAGTCCTGGTGTGTTGGGACTCGATACATTTACAACAAGAACATCTGCATATGGCCCAAATACTCGGACGCCCGCCACGAAATCATCGATTGAATCAGCGGGTGAATCTTTATTTTTGCCAAGGTTAACAGCAAGCAAGGCGTCACCACGAAGGGCGGCTCGTTCCAGGTTAGGAGCGAAGAGAGGAATGCGCGATTTTAGGCGAGACAGGACAGCGACGTGGCCTTCGGAGGGGAAACCATATCGATTAATAAGACCACCATCCTCAGGAAGATGAAATACGCGTGGTCGAGGGTTTCCTGGCTAAGGTTCATCTAACTCCATCCCACTTCTCAACGAAAAACACACACCTGTGGTTTTGGGGTTACACTTCCGATTTCAACCCAACTGAAACCCAAGTCAAACAGACCTGACATGTATTGAGTTGTTATTATTAGAGATGATAATGTGCATTGTACTGACCATCTATGGCCTCTCCATCTTTATCGAACCCGGCTGCAATACCGATTGGGTTGGACACTTCGCAACCCCATATCTAACGAAAGTGAAGTCTGTTAGGGCATAAACAAACGGCTTAATGAGGTAATACCCTATGTGTTAGCCTCGCATCATCTGAAAGCGGGTCCCTTGGTGCTAAACCACTTCGTAGGACTCGGACCGCGAACTTGTGGCCAGTTTCTGCGTCCAAGGTATAACGCACAAATGGGGTTACTATGTACCGATGAAAAGCAGATCTCGCATCAAAATAGTATACAGCAAATAGTCCTGTTGATATTGCGAATAATGTTGTGTATAAGGCTGTCTTGAAAGGTCCCCTTGGCGTTCTTGTTGCAGAGGTGAATAATGTTCTCGAAGCTGACCCATGCCTGGTAACGAATCTGAACGCGGTCTGACGGGTTAAGCCAGGTGCCAGAGCCATCACTGGAGGGTCGGTGCTGAACGCTCGCCGCCGTGCGACGCTTGCAATTTGCGAGTGCTGCGATATTGACTACTGTTATTTTGGGACGCTATTGGCTTTCAATGGCCACAAATTCGCTCAATGGTGAAGATTTTCAGAGCATATGTCGCTGAGGATATGGGAGGTCGTCACGACATCCATATACGCATCAGTACGTTTTATAGATGGGCGTATGGATTCCGCTTGAAATGATATAACAAGAAGATAATGGCTTAATCCTATACAAAGTGGTGAACCTGAGGTTTACCGCAGAGATATTGCGAATATCAGAGGTTCCACATCTGAACTGTGTAGTGATAGCAAATGTCAGGCGGCCTTCCCTTGTATCTGTGCCAGTCATTCATGCATTATGTGTCATTAATCACATCAATTTACGGCGTTAGCAGTAATATGTTTTACACCAGGCCATATGCGGTTATCGGCTAACGCCGAGCCAAAAATTTTGTGGCTTCTGTGCAACACAGATAAAGTTTGTCCTCAATCTTTCCTTGTCTCGTGTCTCCTTCTTTCCGTTTTTTTCTTCTTCAACAATGGCGGGTTTAAATGTATGTGTTCCCTTCTGTCGCATCGTTCCACACCTGGCCTTAAAACCAAATAACCGATTCGGATCGCATTTAGTCAAATTCTGTGGACCTTTTGCACAATCTCCTTGTTCAATCAATATCCAATGACACAGCGATGCTGAAAAATGTGTGTGGATTGAGCCTTCATAGCCACTTTCCCTCGATCTAATGGATACCATTACTATAGGCGACGATGCAACTGAATCAACAATTTTACAAAGATCCATCATGTATATCCCTGCTTGCTCAGATTCTTGCGATCTCGCCAGAAGCATCCGTGAATAATCTTGTTGTTTGACATTATAACAGCTCAAACACTCCTTTGTTCAGGTACGGCAATTGGCTGCTGTGGAGATGAGGAAGCGTGTATCCCAGAATAGTGGTGCTTTCTGGGCACTTCTGCCTCAAAACGAGCGCGATGAAATCAAAGCAAAGTTTCCTACTTTGGTTCTTGCAGAGTCCAAGTGGGTTAGAAGATCGCGTCTAGTCTTGCCGTTTACTTACCCTTCATCAGCAACCAGGTTCGCCACGCGGCGGCTCGCGTTATTGCTGCTATTGCGGGTGTCGAAATACCTCACAACACATGGCCAGAACTACTGCCTTTTGTGCACCAAACATGTCTTTCAAATCAAGTGACACATCGCGAAGTCGGAATCTTCATCCTGTTCACCGTCCTAGAGAATATCGTGGAAGGCTTCCAACAGCACCTGGGATCCCTTTTCAAGTTGTTCGAACAGCTCCTGGCAGACCCAGAGAGCATCGAAGTTCGGGTTACCACAGTCAGGTATGGGTCAGGTATCAGGATTATCCTTTCATTAACATCTTTGTCAGGGCTTTAGGCGTTATCTCACAATATATCGATTCAGGCGACAAAAATGAACTTGTGCGTTTAGCCTCATCCTCGTTATGATTCAATTGATTTTCAACAACCTCAAAGAAATCTTTTCAATATCTTCTACCCGCGATAATCCGTGTTATTGGCCAATCTGTGGAATCTGGAGAGGAAAAATATGCAAGGCCGCTCTTTGACGTTCTTGAAACACTCCTTATCCTTGTGCGTACCCTTAAATTCGAGCCCCAAGCTGTAAATGACAAAGCTTCAGGAAATTCCCATCCTTGGTAAACATATTCCTGAGCTTGCCCAATTCCTGCTCCAATGTGGCGGAAATCGAGCCTATGACAGTGACCTTCGCGTCCTCGCCATTAACGCCCTTAATTGGACCGTACAATAGTAAGGATCCCCATGCTTTACTGTCATCTATTCGCTTATCGTTCCCCAGCAAAAAATCCAAGATCCAGAGTAACCTACTTGCTCCTGCAATTCTAGAAGGCCTCATGCCCATTACCACGGAGGAAGAACCCGAGGAGATCGATGACGAGTCTCCCTCTCGGGTAAGCCTTTCTTTGACTAATCGCCTGCGTGATGACCCCTCATGTCGTTACAGTCCGCTCTGCGAACTGTTGATGGTTTAGCTTCGAATCTACCACCTACCCAAGTTTTCCCAGCCCTACGCACTCTCGTCGTGCAATACTTTGTTTCGCCCGACCCAGCTCACCGACGTGGTGCGATGCTGGCACTGGGGGTCTCTGTAGAAGGCTGCAGTGAATACATGACTCCCCTCATGGGTGAGGTGTGGCCCCTTATCGAAGCTGGCCTTCAGGATAGCGATGCCAGCGTCAGAAAGGCTACTTGTGTCGCTGTTAGCTGCCTCTGCGAATGGCTAGAGGATGAATGTGTGGCAAAGCATGCCATCCTTGTGCCTGTAGGTGTTACTTCGCTAAATTGAGCCATGCTGACTGTGAAATTAGAGCATTATGAATTTGATCAACGACCCTGAGACACAACGATCCGCCTGCACTGCGCTTGATGCTCTCCTTGAAATTCTGCACGATGTCATTGATCAATACCTACAACTCATCATGGACCGACTTGCGGGATTGCTGACCACCGCCCCCCTACCTGTCAAAGCTGTCGTAACCGGAGCCATTGGAAGTGCTGCACATGCTTCTAGAGAGCATTTCCTACCCTACTTCCAACCTACGATGGAACACGTTCAACATTTCCTTCTGTTGACAGGTGAAGGTGAAGAGACTGAGCTTCGCGGAATCACCATGGATGCAATAGGTACCTTTGCAGAGGCCGTTGGGAAGGACGTCTTTAGGCCCTATTTTCCTGAAATGATGAAGCAAGCGTTCTTGGGAATCAACTTGGGAAGCGCCAGGCTCAAGGAATGCAGTTTTTTGTTCTTTGGAGTCATGGCTCGTGTTTTTGGGGAAGAGTTTGCGGTTTACTTACCAGAGGTTGTCCCCCCTCTTTTGGAGAGCTGCAAGCAGGCAGAAGCAGGCGATGATGAATCCTGTAAGTTTGCACCCATTCGTCGTTTGAGTCATATCTGATACATTAATGCCAGTCACCGTGTCTGATGTGACATCGGCATTTGCATCTGGTTCCTCCCCCACAAGCGCGATATCAGTCACTGATGATGCCGATACTCACTTGAACAACTCTACTGAATTGGAGGATATAGATTTGAACATGATGATGGATGTAAACAGCGCAATTGCGGTGGAGAAGGAAATTGCAGCCGATACAATTGGCACTCTGTTCGCCGCGACTCAAGCCCACTTCCTACCATATGTCGAAGCATCTGCTCTTGAATTGATTGCCCTCCTCTCGCATTACTACGAAGGGATCAGAAAGAGCGCCACCGACTCCCTCCTTGAAATCGTCCGAACGTTCTATGCCTTGAGCGACCACGATGAATGGACGCCTGGCGCCGACCTCGTATGTCTATTGATACTTAAACTCAGTGCATTAACTGATACTTCGTTAGACAACCTTGAAGCCTTTGGATCAGAGAGTACAAGATCTCAACAATCACGCCATTCGATCCCTACTGGAGATGTATGATACTGAGGATAATAAGTATGCATTATACCTTGTAAATTGCCGTGACACTCAAAGCAATTCTGCTCAGATCTGTGGTGTCGTCCTTGTGCGTGGGCTTGGCCGAGACCATCAATAAGATCGGTCCTGCATTTTTCAGCGATAGTCAGTCTGGTTTTCAAAATGATGCGTTGGGCTGTCACTCACCTTTACCAGAATACCAGACTTTCTGCGAAATTGCTGCCCAAATCTTAGAACAAAAGGCATTCTGTCAACAAGATCCCGACCAGGACGCTGATGAAGAAGCCCCTGAAGATCAAGCAGAGTACGATTCTGTCCTAATTTCCTCCGCAGGTGATCTTGTGTCTGCGTTCGCAAATGCACTGGGAGAGCGATTTGGATTTGCACCGTTCTTCCCTCTGATCTCGAAATACTATGTATGAGACCCGTTCGAACTTTACGTTCCAGCACTGATGATGTTAATTTCTCCAGAAGAAGAGTCGATCCCTTAGCGACCGATCTGCCTCTGTTGGTTGCTTAGCAGAGATCATTGCAGGAATGAAAGGCGCGATCACCCCCTTCACGGAGCCTCTACTGGACCTGTTCTACCGCGCTCTAGGTGATTCGGATTATGAAGTTTTGAGCAATGCTGCATTCGCTACCGGTCTCTTGGTCGAGCACTCAAATAACGACTTATCTCCCCGTTATTTCCAACTTCTTGCTGCTCTCCAGCCATTGTTCACTGTTACGCCAGAAGCACCATCAGCCCAGTTGAACGCCAAGGATAATGCTGCTGGCGCTGTTGGACGGCTCATTGTGCGGAATACAACCGCCATCCCCCTCAACCAAGTCCTTCCCATTTTCGTTTCTGCCCTGCCTCTCAAAAACGACCATTTGGAAAATCGCCCAGTCTTTAGGGCCATCTTCCACCTTTTCTCGGCTGGGAATGCGCTTGACCCCTATCTTGACCGATTGCTGCCAGTATTTGGATTCGTTCTACAACCTGGGGAACCAGATCAACTTGGAGATGAGACCAGGGGACAGCTGCTTCAGCTCATCGCACATATTAACCAACAATATCCGTCACAAGTGCACGAGGCCGGGCTATCCGTCTTTTTGCCTGGTGTTTAGATAGTGTTGTCATATTTAGCCACATTCCTCCAACTCCCTGCTTATGCTACGACTTCTGCTCTGCTTTAGAATAACTTTTGGCTTAGTATCACCATAGGGAAATAATTTCTGTTTGGACCTGCCTTCTGTTGTGGGTTGTTGACACATTCCCATGGGCATGGACTTGGAGTTTATCATTGTCGATTTCAGCCAGCAATTTATTCTTAAGAGCTCGCTGGCCGACTCCATCCTCGGTCCCACTTTCATTCCCCCTCGACAACCCATTAAGCTATGCTTGTCCCTCTTTTATATATTTTGGCTATCATCACAGCTGTCCCGGCGTCGCTAGACGTATCGCGCCCTCTGGATAGTCAACGCCCACTGATCGCTCGTGTGGGAGAGCCTTACTCCTGGGCTATTTCAAAGGATACATTCTCTGCGCCGAGCAATCTGAACTATACAACCACTTCACTACCAGCATGGCTTGCATTTAACTCGGCCACCCTTACCTTTTCAGGCCTGCCTTCCGCTGATGACGAGGGTTATCCCGAAATTACGGTCGCCGCCCATGGCCCTTCAGGCTCTGTTTCCTCTACGTTTACCCTGTGCGTGACGAAAAGACCGGCTCCCAAGCTAAACTTATCCATTGCCGATCAATTTCACTCAAACAATCCCTCTCTTTCATCCGTCTTCCTTCTGTCACCTGGTTCCGCGATATCAACTTCAATCCCTACTCTGCGTATACCCCTTGGATGGTCGTTTAGCATTGGTCTCGAACCCGACAACAATGAGAAGCTGTACTATGATATGTGTCAAGATAGCGGTGATGATCTCCCAACCTGGATGAAGTTCAATTCTAAAGTCCTTACCCTGGATGGATACGTCCCACAACGCAAATATACCCAAAGCCCGGAAACACTGCGCTTGAAGTTTATCGTCTCTGACGTGAAGGGTTATGCTGCCTCGTTTCAGACCTTTGATGTGGTTCTTGCGAGTCACGAACTCTCAATTTCAAGAAACCCCCCAACGATTAATGCAACAAAATCTACGACTTTTAATATCAGTCTAGTCTCCCCTGTCGATTTCTCTGGCATTCTTATCGATGGGCAGCCCATCCAGCCTAACAACATCTCAAATTTGTTTATCAATACCACGAGGTACGACTGGCTACAATATGAAAACAAGGGTCGCATACTATCTGGCGACTCGCAAAATGCGGCCTCTCTTGATCTCATCACCTTGCCAGCCACTATCACGACTACTTTCAACCAGTCAGCAAGCTTGAATCTCTCTCTGGCTCTGGTGCCATCCTACTTTTCCCAATCTGTGATACCTCCCTTGACCGCCTCGCCTGGTGATTCAGTGAAGTGTGACCTTCCTCAGTACTACTCAAATGCCACTATTTTCGGGCAAGATGTCAACGAAGTAAGCATGTCAGCGAACTTTGACCCCCCTTCTGTTGGAGATTGGTTGAAATTCGACACCCTGCTTGGCAAAGTGACAGGAACTGTGCCAACCGACGACGTCCCTCAGATAACTGTGACGTTCACCGCGTACTCTGGTCTTACCCATTCAACATCTCACGCGAAACTTTCTATAAACATCCTCTCTTCTGGTGGGCATGCTCAGAATAAAGGGAAAGACTCAGTAGGTAACGTCTTGTCAGTAACGGCACGCAAGAGGTTAGTCCTGGGTCTGGCTATAACTTTTGGGTTGTTAGGGGGTCTTTGTTTGATCGGAGGATTTTTCGCAGCCGTTAGGCACTGTGCGCGGGTCGAGGATTCGGCACTGACGGGCGAGGAGGGCAGAAGTGCATGGAGTGAAAAAGAACGTAAATATTATGGCGTCGAACCAGGTAGCGGCAAAATTCCTAATCCGAGCTCAAACCCCAGTCCTGGGGTGTCCGATAAATTGAGCCATGCTATAAACATCCAAACGCTCTTCAATCCTCACAATGTCCGTTCTGGTCCCGATTATGGCAACCTTGGCCTAGGCTTGCGCCGGGTCTCCGAGCGAAGCCAATCCGAAACCGCGACGAGCCCAGGCATTATGAGCAAACTTGAATTTATCACGAAGATTAAAGAAACTGTCAGACAAGTCAGCGACAAGTACTCACGAAGGCAACGTTCTGGGGAACGCCCTATTATCGGTAGACCCATCCTCGTCACAGCTGCAACGAACCAGAACCCAAATACTGCCAATCGTGCCTTTGACGAATCTCCATCGAATCCGTTCGATGTGCCAGGTCTGCAAAGCTATCCTGGAAGTACGATTATGACTGGTTCTCCTTCCACATCGACAGCGAGCCATTCGATTCCTCGAAGACGAGCAGACTTTGCACCGCCTAAAGCTACACACCGCGTACATCTCACGACTGGCCAGCTTGAGAGACAACCTTCTTCCAATTCATTAAAGCCCTCAGTTTATAATGATGGAGAGGAAACGGCAGTCATCCAGACGGCGTCAAGGGCAACCAGCGTTCGAAGTGGCTTCACCCACGAATCTGGCTCGTTTATTCAGGTCCCTGAGGTTCCTCTGACTCGGCCACGCCTTGTTCCATTCACAAGTTCGTCGCGCGTCCCAGTGCCACGTCTGTCACCCTCATCAGGGCCAGATGATAGGAACTCACTGATGATTGCCAACCGCATCGCGAGCCAGAGCGTCAAAGTCTGTAAGGCGGATTCACCTTCCGAAGAGGCAAGCGCTGGAGCCATGAAAACAAGCAAAAGCGGAGATGAGCTGACGATGGGCATTCATTACGTGCGGTCACTGGGCGCAGATCTGCCTATGACTGGGGACGAGCCTCTTTCCCAGGGGCCGAAATCCGAGAGATCATCGTTCTCGTCTCTTGAGGCATCCGTTGGGGGGCAGAATTCTACAGGCGAGGCAATGAAAGTCCTGGTCATTGCGGGGGAAAGAATCAAATTTCGTCTCAATATTCCACCCTTGCCACACTGGGCGAGTAGGCTCGAAGCGAAGTTGACCTCAGGGAAGCCGCTGCCTAAGTTCCTACGTGTTGATCTCAGTAGTCAAAAACACCGTGGTGCTGTGGAGTTCACTGGAATCGCCTCCTTTAAAAACATCGGACAGCTCGAGATTGGTGTCTATACAGTGGGCGACGGCGGTTGTGTCGCGAGAGTTATCGTTGAGATCTCGAAACGAGTCTGATGTATCCCAAGACTGTATTTCTATCCTGCATCGCTTACTGTATCTGTAACAGCTTGTAGCTCATAACATACTAAACCCACATTCTCTCCAACACAAAATTTAAATCGAATGAAAATTTCTATCTGTTGAGGTGCACATAAGAAACCAGGAAGATACGAGATAATACGAGATAGCGACAACGGCAACGAGCAACCGAAATGATGTCCACTTTCTAGTCTGGATATCAAACAGAGCTTTAGACATTGCAACAACGGGACAATCGCCCAACAAAAGTCCAAAAATGATCCACCGCCTATGACTTCCAAACAAGAATCGCGAGGGAGCCGACGTAGAAGTAGATAAAATGCTTGGTTTCTGCAAGATGAAACTTCATTTCAGTACGCAGACACAACATGCAGGATGAAACCAGTGAACCCAGACGATTGACGCGACATATCGCGTTCATCACAAGATGATGTAGCACAAACCAGAGGAGGAAACCCACCATGCGTCACGTAGCTCCCAAAGTTCTTGCCGACCACGACATGCCATGTAGGGCCGTGCCTTCGGTCAAACTCTTTCTTGATCTGAGCCGCAATGTCCTTCTCGATGTTGTATTTCTCGAGGGCAGCTGAAGCGATATCAACGCTCTCTTGCTGCATCTCCTCGCTCATGTCCACATTTTTTATGATGGCTTTGGGGCCTGCAGAACCAGTCGGTTCTCTTGGGCCTGAGCCTGCATCGGTCGATGTTGTATCGAGTCTATCAGCCATGGTGGGGATTAAAGCTGGAGAGGAGGAGGATATACTGTTAGATAGGGGCACTGGGTGGATATAAAAAGAGAAAACAAATGCCTTGAGGTGATTGTGAGGAAACGGCGTTGCTGAAGAGCGAGGATGTGGTTCTGATTCAAATACAGGGCCAGGCCCGTCAGAAAAAGTACTTGAGGGGCACGTGGCCATATGGAAAAGGGTTGGGCGTGTGGTTTGCACATGGACTTTGCTTGGTTTCATGCCATCGTCCGACAACATTAACTCGGTCCTGCTCGGGCGTGATTCCTCTTCTTTCAATTCCATTTGTCCATCGGTACCGTGTACATCGTTTCTGGTAAAAATATGGCATACGACTCCCGGCCTCTGTATTCTTCACCGCCCTCTTCAGCAGCTTATAGAAATTCGCCCCTGCTGCTAATTAGGTTTCTCCAAATGCTGAGGCCACATGTTACCAAAGTGGCCCTTGTCCTCGAGCTCGAATCCAGGCCTCAAATACTCATGGACTTCATTTACTCATGCTTGGGAACAGCTCTACGCTTACCAGAATCTTGTGAGCCTTTGCTCAAATCACCTCTCACAGAGGTTGTATTTAAAGCTTCGGCCACCGCTTTTGACGCTATCGCTTCCTTTCGCCGATCGAACACCTATTAGGACGGTGGTGGCACCTGGATAATACCTCCTATTGGCATTCTTGCCGTGTGGAGTAAGGCTAAAATTACGATGCGTCCATCAAATGCATGGGCGTGCTGGTGACAACTAATAGTCTTGATATCAATCACGATTGGGCATGTGGTTTGTCTGCGGGGCCTGTGCTTAACGCAGTCATCGGAAGCTGCTCACCTCAAGGTTGTGGGATGCGGAAGTTATGGACACGATGCTCCACATGGGGCCAAGCACTTATGGTGCATGAGTCCCATCATCACCCCTTTTTTAGGGCTTGACCCCAAGGTGCACAATATATGGCGGCATGCAGTTCCCATAATTTATGGCGCAGTTTGCAACATCTTTCCCCTGGCACCTCGATTCTCTAGTCCCTGCACCAATAACTCTATTTTCTCACATCCCTACACACGTGTTATGGCTACCTGAACCGCGATGTCGCACAGGTAAATCTGTTTTCTCCGGCCATCTGGGCTTGTTCTTGGGCAAGCTCCTCTTACCCAATCAAAGGAGATCCCCCGTCCTCATCGATCTCCCTCGTCTGATGCTGAATTCGAGCGCCATAAACCATGGGAAGTCCCTGTTTGGTTGACATCTTTTTTACTATTAATAACGCATTTTTCCGACAGACATCTAGGAATGCATTGAACCAGGAATACGATTGCTTCATCGTACCTTGCGTCATGGAGGCAGCTAGGAAATGTGTCTGACGATGGGTACAATCGCTATGGGTGGCCCTGCGAAGTTGCTAATCAAATAGGTAAACATCTACAGATTGGACATAGATCATGATACTGCCAAGTAACTACATTTACCGGTGGTCAAGACAGCGCACCCCGAAAAGATTTGGTCCCTAGATCCTAATAACCGCAATACTGGGTTCGCGATGATATCCCACAGATCATTGGCATGGTTGATGCCGCTGTTCGGTGGTCCAATTCCAGTTTTGCTGTAAATGATTATAGATCTCTTTGAACGTCTGGATTGACCCCTTTTCCTGGATCAGGACGAGCGAAACTATGTATCCTTCGTGTCGTAGATGAACGGGCGCTGGTTGTACCTCTACCCTGAACCGGATACACTGGTTGTTCAATGATTTTCCGGCGGGACTCTTGGTGTCATTAAGCCTGCATTTTAAAACGCCCAGCCCCTCAGGATCCTCCAACGAGACCAGAATCCCCAGCTCCATTAATAACCTCCGGCACTCGTTCCTCGCGGTCTGGACATCCTGCATCGAAAGTAACGAATAGGTTGACGTCTTGAATCCGAGGATGTTACCCAGCCAGCGACGTCGAGGAGAGCCTGAAAATGGAGATGAGGATGATGGGGATGGAAGCTGGAAGGAGGAGCCAGCTGCGGAGAAATCAGAAGATGCAAGACTTCCTGTTCTCTTTTTCCTCAACTTCGACCTTTTCCTCTCTATTGGTTCGACGATATGGATTGTTGACCGCTTGGCCCCCACTCCATTTTGTTTCTCCTGCGTGATCTGTAGGGAAAGCCGCCTGTGGTCATCTGGGACAGCACCCCGAACGGCTAGAGTGACATCGTTTTCTTTGTCCTCAGTATCTCTCTGCTTTTGAGCGGCTTTTCTTTTAACAGTTAATGGCATCGTTTTGGGAGCAGAATATCGGTTCTCGGGACTCTGTCGGGTTTTCTCTGATGTCCTTGGTGGCAAACCGTCGACTTGAATGGAGTTGGAGCGTGGGCGCATCTGGGTATTGTATCCGCTGTTTTCATTTTGTGCTTGGAGGACCGTTAAGTGATTCGCTATTTGTTGGAAAAAAGCCTGTATTTTCGTATC
The DNA here is from genome assembly GCA_036937095.1 of Phaeolepiota aurea. NCBI lineage: Eukaryota > Fungi > Basidiomycota > Agaricomycetes > Agaricales > Squamanitaceae > Phaeolepiota > Phaeolepiota aurea. Next base: position 43,447 of record JASFDG010000007.1, read on the forward strand.
CTGGAGCTCAGGGACTGCTATGGGCGTTATATCTGGGGTATTGTGCGTCGAAGCGGGGTCGATTGTTGGGGCCGCTGAAGGTGTTGAAGGGGAACTTAATGTTATTTGTGGTTGGAGTTGATGAAGTTGAACAACGGAGTCATCGGATGCTGAAGGCCTGTGTTTTCGTAAAGCTCGCCGAGGTGTTGGAGGGCCGTCACTGGATGGAAGCGACGATTGGGAGGGTACTATATCCTGAGCTTTTCGCTCATTTTCAGCTTTCTTCGCCACTTTACGGTTGAGCTGCGCTTGGATTATATCATCTTCTTCCTGCTCATAACTTCGAAGATGACCGTCCCGATATTCAACCAGAAGGTGATAAATGCCTTTCTGCCAATTCCGTTCGTTGTTTATTAGGCTCTCGATGATTTCGGGGTCGGGTGTGCCGTGCCACAAGGTACGAATATTCGCAAATATATCTGGATCGATTAACGACCGACTCGGGATAGGAATGGAAATAATATCCAAGCTCGGGACAGTACCACCAGGATGTTTCGGAGGCTCGGAGAGAAAGAAAGGGTGTTGCAAGATTTCTGGCATGGTTATCCGAAGCCTGACGTCTGAGGTTAACATACGGCCGATGAGGTCCTGTGCATGCAGATCTATATCCCGAGGCATGGAGAAATATCCTTTCAAAATCTTTTCGAGTAAAACGGGGAGGTCTTCGTCGTCGAACGGAAGTTTTCCAGTCAACAGAGCGAACAAAATGACACCACAAGACCAGATATCGGCGGCAGAACCATTGTATAGACCACCTCTGACGACCTCAGGAGCCGCATAGTGAGGACTTCCGCATGATGTTTGTAGCATACCACCCCTAGTATTGACTTGCCAAGCCGCCATGCCGAAATCCGCGATCTTGATATTGAAGTCCTTATCAAGTAGTATGTTTTCGGGCTTGAGATCTCGGTGAGCGATGTTGAAGCGGTGGCAGTAGTCAACGCCATTAATTATTTGCTGGAAACAGCCAAGAGCCTCCAGGGTTGAGAGAGGTCCTTTTTTAGTCAAATAGTCAAAGAGTTCGCCACCTTGGACATATTCGAGAACTAGATAGAGTTCTGTTGATGTTTCCCAGACGTCGTACAATGCCATAATACTCGAATGTTTGATCAGTTTCATAACTACGATTTCGCGTTCGATAGCCAGTTGAGTCCGCTCTACCTCGTCGGCCAAACGATCAAGGGACACATGTGAAGCGATAGTGCTCTTTGAGATTATTTTGATGGCAGCATATTGTCCAGTCCTCGAATGGCGCGCTATTCGTACACGCCCTGAGGTCATCCTTATGTTAAATGGCTGGAGGTTTCAAGACAGCTGCAAAATGAATACCTGATGCTCCTCTTCCAATAGTTCTACCAACCTTCCACAGGCCTATCATCTTGGGGTCATGTTCTTTCTTAGTGTGCTTGAGGCTATGGCCTGGTATATGGGCCATTTGATGCTAATAGGAGGGTCGACTCACACTGACGAGGCTGACATCCACTTTGCTTCAATTGGTGTGGCGGACAAATACGAACAAAGAACGCGTTAAGAGTCACGCGGAACCTCTGAATCGTTGGATCGACTCAGGTCGATCCAAGCATACATCTTCATCAGCCATTATACGGACTCTTGAATAGTTTGTGATGATGCAGCCTACTCCAGCACCAACTTCTCCGCCTAAGTCTCCTAGCCATGTGCAAGACACATTGCCGGATGCACAGAAATACCGACCTCCTCCTCAAAACGTTGGCAGTGCCCCGTTTGGGATATTAGCTGGACTCTTTGAGAAACTTCAGACGGAGAGACGACAAGACAGGCGAAGAAAGCTTCTTGACGCTTGGTTTAGCGTATGCAATGCGACCTCTTTATTTTTGGCAACATACAGAACTTGGATTGTCTAGCACTGGCGGGAAGAGAAGGGTTATGATTTGTATCCAGTTCTACGTCTGCTTCTGCCTCAGGTACTTGGGACCAATTCTCCTCAATGCTCCAAAATGTCAAATGAACTTTGATAGAAAGACAAGGACCGGGCTGTCTATGGATTAAAGGAAAAGAATCTGGCAAAGACATATATCAAGCTGATTCCTCTGGGTATGCGGGATCCGGACGCTATCAGGCTTCTGAACTGGAAGAAGCCTACGGAACGAAATGTGAGGCTTTCTCCACTATTACCGGGGCTGCTTTATGATCCATGGTGAAGGCCACATCAGGAGATTTCCCAACTGTCCTTTTTGAGGTTGTCAGTAAACGATCTTCTGTTATTGAAGGTACCTTGTCCATCGACGACCTTAACGACATCCTGGACGAGTTGTCAAAGAATATGGGTAAACAGTAAGCACTAAACGATATCCGTGTCCTCTTTTTGAATGCTTGACGGCAATTGGCAGGGATGTGCAATCAAAAATTCTACAACGGATATATAACAGAGCGACACCTGAAGAGCAACGTTGGATTGTACGCATCATCTTAAAAGGTAGGCTACATCTTCTGAACGGACGTCTGTCGTTGCATTTTTTTTATACCTTGTTCATAGATATGACCATATCAGTCAAGGAAACAACTATCTTTTCTGTCTTCCATCCAGATGCACAGGATCTTTACAACACATGCTCAGATCTGAAGAAAGTTGTTTGGGAGCTATGGGATCCATCATTCCGTTTGAATGCTGAGGTATTGAGGTGACTGTTCTTATTAATGTTTCTGGTCGCTCAGTGGTGTGGCCATTAGGATAAGAATGTTCAAATGTTTCATGCGTTTGCGCCGATGCTTTGTAAACGTCCAACGAAGAAGATCGAGGAAACCGTTAGAGAGATGGGCGGCTCGGAATTTATTATCGAGGAAAAGCTTGATGGAGAAAGGATGCAGTTGCACAAACAAGAGAACGAATATTTCTACTGCTCAAGGTTAGCCGGATGCTTCCTTATGTAGCCGTACTCATCCATGCGAATAGGAAAGGGAAAGATTATACATATCTTTATGGAAAACACGTTGGCAGTGGAAGTCTGACCCCGTACATCGATGCAGCGTTCGATGCCAGAGTTGATGAGTGCGGCTCCAGATTAGCTTTTTCTTTCTATTGTCTAAACTCTTGAGTCACAGTATCATCCTGGACGGAGAAATGTTGGTCTGGGATCCAGTCTCTGAGCGAAACCTGCCTTTTGGGACTTTGAAAACTGCTGCCTTAGGTATGTATGTGTGTGCATGTAGCGCGGTTTGGTCTCAGTGTTGAAAATGCCAGACAAAACCAAAAAGGAACATAATCCCCGCCCATGCTGTCAGTTTCTTGCGCTGTTCATATTAAATTGATCTGATTCTTTGTCAGTCAAAGTTTTTGACCTCTTATATCTGAACGGGCAGTCATTACTGCACAAGTCCACTTCCTTTCGGAAAAGAAATATGAGGGCATGCTTGAAGGAAATCACAGGTCGTATCGAGTTCGCGGCGGAATACAAGGGAAAGACTGCGAAAGATATACGAACGAGAATGGATGAAGTCATGGCGGATAGAGGAGAAGGGTTGGTTATAAAACATCCCAAGTCAGAATATGTCCTGAATGGCAGGAACATGGATTGGATCAAGGTATATTCTCTCACTAGCATTTCCCACTCGTGATTGATACCCTCAGGTTAAACCAGAATATATGGTAGGAGTGGGACAGCCTCATCTCGAAATTTATTAATCAGGGTTTAGGACAATATGGGGGAAACGGTCGATGTATTGGTTGTTGGTAAGTCAAGGAAGGGTGAGAGTTACCCTTCTATTGACCAAACGTGATATGCATATAGGTGGGAATTATGGTAGTGGGAAGCGAGGTGGAGGTGTATCGACACTGATTTGTGCGGTCCTTGATGATCGCCATGCTTCGCTCAACGATGATGATGAACCACAGTAAGTTATGTTCTGTCATTGTTAAGCCAGTTGTTCATGAATGTCACCCAGGTATAGTACATTCGTACGTATTGGGTCTGGACTCTCATTTGCAGATTATGTCTGGGTCAGGGATAAGCCTTGGAAGGTCTGGGACCACAAAACCCCACCACCCTTTCTTCAGACTGCCAAGCGGTCACACGACGACAAAGGTGATGTGTATCTGGAACCTGAAGAGTAAGCCACATTTGCCTTGTCACTTAACGGCTAGCCGACCTGCTCTAGCTCCTTCATTATCAAAGTCAAAGCTGCCGAAATTGTCCCTACAGGTAAGTTTAAATCGTATTGACAGACACCGTGAAAGTCCAAAACCTTATTTTGTAGATCAATACCACTTGGGATTCACAATGCGCTTTCCGCGTGCCCTGATGATTCGCGATGATCTGAGCATTGCAGACTGTATGACAGCCTCAGGTTGGCCCAGGGTCCTTATAACCGTTTGCTCTTCTGATTTCGTGTTTAGCTGTTTTGGAAAGCTTGCGCTCAGAAAAAAGGCGCAAAATGGAGAGTGATGCTGGGTAAGCTCAGGAGCTCCATAATTCTTATCGTACTCCTACATCTCGTGCAGGGTGTCCAAGAAGAAGCGAAAGACCGTCGTTAAACAGGTATAGCTTTGCACTTACAATATAGGTTACTTGCTGATTATTAACAGATTGAGATGGTCCATGAATATAAAGGTCTGAAGCTCAAGGGAGTTGCCGTACGGACCAATATTTTCGAAGGAATGAAATTTGGTTTGTCGAGACCTTTTCGCTTCAGACCCTGATTTGACGTCGTTTATAGTTATCATGTCGGATCCCAAATCTCAAACGGGCGACGAAGACAAAAAATCACTTATCAAGCTGTGCGTTCATATTGCAACTAATGCCAAGATATAACCCCAACCCGAGTCATAGGGTACATTTAAATGGAGGAAGCTGTGCTCAGATCGCTAATAACCATCCCCACCTTTTTATCATATATGGCGGCACTGTGACCCGTATGTTGTCTTTTTGCATTACGAACCACCATTGACGCTGGCTTCTGGAGCTTATGACTTGAAGTTGCTGATCAACAAGGGGGTTTACGATGTTTTAAAGCCTTCATGGATAAAAGATTCAATCGCCTTGGGGAAGCCTGCACCGTTACAGAAAAAGTGAGCTGAATCCTGCTTGGTCTCATAGTTGTAGTAATCAGCCGTTAGGTACTTTTTCCATGCCACGGACTCGCGTGCGGCCTCGGACGATTTCAATGACGGAGAGGAAGCTGATCAGGACCAGGTCATGGAGGATGTTTCTCCAGACGTCGAATCTTCTGTGCCCTCCTCTTCCCGCGTTGCCGACGTAGGGGTACTGAAGGTCGAGGAGGTTGAAGATAGAGATAATCAAACGTCAGCGGGCTGGTTCAAGATTGATAAGGCGGACGACAAGCCCGACGCCGATAATGCAGACAGTGGATCTGCTACCAACGATGATTCCGACAATGCAGATCTTGCCGACGAGAATGATGCTGATGGGTGGTTTAAGGTACAAGAACCGAAAGATCTTGCTATGGAAGGCGCGCATGATACCTTGAATGAAGCTGTAAGCGTCTTCTTTTCACCACGTTGTCCCTGATATTTGGTTAGGATACTGCTGAACAACGAATGGGTGATGCCAAGGATGCGATGGAATATGATCAAGAATATATATTCAAGCACCTGTTTGTGGCGAATTCCTACACCGTGTACTACTCTTATCATAGTGACAGATGCTTTTATCTTGACTCTCCCGATAACGCGCGCAGGAATGGTATGGGCGCCAAGCCCCAATACGAGCAGGTTATTTCACAGAGGTAAGGAAAGCAATGTGCAAGGCCTCTCGAGCTATAGCTTGCCTTTAGCTTTCTGGACATTTCAAAGCTCATATCCGATAATGGCGGGAGAGTGGTTGATCTCGACGATCCAAGGCTTACTCATGTCGTTGTCGACAAGCGTGATGAAAGTCGTCGGATGGATTTGATCAAAAGGACTTCAAAGTGAGTATGCTAACTCTTAAAGAATCTAACCCTGACGATTTTTTCAAGGCCTAAGCGTCGCCACCTCGTTATTGCCGATTACATCGAAGCTTGTTTGGATGAGGGAACTCTACTTGATGAAGATGGTATGGCACAGAATTTGAGCCACATCAAACTGCTAAAGCTTTTGTTGTCTATTAGATTTTGTCCCATGATGGATTCGGTATTTCTGTGTCTCATGTGCTATGTAAGTTAGTAGATATGCACTGTTGAAACGTTGAACAGAAGGCGTTGTTGTCCTGTGTTATTTTTTATTGCGTCACAAATGTCACAAGTGAGATTTGTCGGGGTTACAGGGCTGCGTGACTTTCTCCTTCACAAGCCCACTCGTTCCTTGGCACCCTATCCTCTTTTTCTTGCTTCATTGTAATTCCTTTTCGCCCCGTTTCGCGACGCCATCAGGCCTATCGTTTGCTTTTGCATTTTCTCTCATTCTCTTGGTTTATTACTGGTATTCAGAGCATCTACTTTCACGTCGGCGACTCGCTTCCCCCGCCGTCGCACGTCGATTCTGTTTGTATCCAGCAAATTAACATGGCGGCGCTTCCAGTATCTCCCATATCTCAACTCCTGCAAACCCTTGGCATTACTCGCGAAGATCTTAACAAGCGAAGCAATCAAATGCGTCAGTTCTTGACAGCAGATGGCACCAACTCTTCACGCGTCTCTTCACGCGATAGTGGTTATAGGTCGAGGTCAAACTCTGATTTACGTTCAAACTCAAAGTCTCTCACTTCTACGTCTTCTTTGGCGCGTTCAGTTTCCTGTACTAGCTCCTCTTCTTTACACGATGCATCTCCACCTTGCACTCCCATTAAATCAGAACCGCATGAAAACGGCCTTCCACTTCGTCAATATGATAGCATGGAGATGGTGATTGAGAGGCAACGTCGCCAAAATCGGAGGGAGAAGAAGAGTAGAAAACATAAAGACCGAGCGTCAACAAGTCGGATGAATGTTCCTCATCCTCCATCGCCGTCCCCCAGTAACGCGTCTCAATCCGGCCTTAACCTCGATTCTTTCATGCAATCACGGGATGACCGACGTGTTCCTAGTGCCTCAGCAGAAGGCACTGTAGGGGCAGCTCCGTTGCAGGTTTGTGGCTGTCAATACCAGGATCTCACAAATGACCAAACAACCATAGGAATCCTTTCCTGTTACGCCTCAAAATAACAAATATTATAGGGATCATACGAACTTAGGCTCAAACTCTCAGCCTCGTAAGGTGAGCAATTTATTAGGCGATTTGAGGTTGTATTTAAGTCATGATTAGGAGGCATCGTGCAAAGCAGAGACACCCACACCTACACGGCCCAGACCACAATCTTATACATATACTCAATCTGTGCCACAATTCTATGCATATCCTCAACTCATGGGCTATCGCCAACACTTACCTGCCACATATATTCCGCCTGATGCATCTCCTGTTGCTCCTGTGACACCCCAGGTGCAGCGCACAGATCCCGTTTACCGAAAGAGAGCACAGTCCCCACTACCTCCATCGTCTCCTCCTTTACCTTCCTCTCCCTTGTCCTCGCCTCCCCGTCGTGTTGTCAACTTGGTATCATCACCAGGCCCTATGGGGCCACCTCCAGCAGAAGAAGAATACAACAGCCTGCCCTATACGCTCCCCCCAGGGCCATATTCACCAAATAAGCCTGATCTATCATACGCTGCTCTTGTTGGCCAAGCTATTTTGTCTTCACCTGATCATCGCCTTACTCTGCAAGAGATTTATGACTGGATTACAATTGTCTTTCCTCACTATAAGCGCGGTGAAACTACTTGGATGAACAGCATCAGGCATGTTCTTAGCACAACCGTCTGCTTTCGAAAAGTCCCAAGAGAACGGTCGGTTGGTAGAACCCTTTGGGCCATCTGGGACGAAGATTTGGAGTGCTTCAAAGGTGGCGGATTCAGAAAACACCTTTGCAAAGATGTTGCCAACAGCACTAATTCCAAAGACAAGTATAGCGGAAGCTCTAGAGGAAAGAATAAAAGCCGAAAGCGCGCTGATGATGACCAAGGTGGTCCAGAAGCAAAAAAACCAAAACGGGCCAAGAAAGAGCAGCCAAGGATCATTGCGCAGTCATCTGGATCATCCCAAAGTCACTCTCAGTTTTCAGTGGCGCCACCACTGTTGTCGCATCCGTTTTTCCCACCAACGCGGCCTACGACCCATCACCAACCCTACTATGAAAGCTGTGTCCCCAAACCACAACCATTACCCACTGAAATCATATTTCCTCCGTTGCCGGCAGCAGCGGCTATCAATAGAATAGCTGCCAATGCTGCTACATCTTCTACACTCAAGTCTTTGCCTTCAATTGAAACTTCCGCATTTGAGACTATCCTGGTCCCAGATGCCGTCTCAATCACCCCAGTCCCTGAACTTACTCCGAACCGAATATCCTCAAGTCCGCCGTCATCACTACCCGCAACAAGCGACATGGATATTGATACTTCACGCTTAAGCCCCAGAGGTGCAAATAGTGGATACAGGGTCGATTCCTTCGTCAAATTAGATGATGAAATAGATGCATCAACCTCTGGTGATGGTGATGACAGAGATGAGAATGTGTTTAACAGTTCACTTCTTGGACCCGTTCAATTCTGGGGGGACATACCAAAGAATCCTGCAATTCTCCAGCCTGGGATCGAACTATTGAACTTTGAAAGCTCTGATGACGAAGATTCTCTCCGTGCACTGGCGGATGTCAAGGGAAAGAGAAGAGAGCCTCGTGCGAAGGTAAACCTCTCCCCAGCTCAAACGTACCTTGTTTTGCAGCTAATTTTTTTTGTGGAATAGGACATATTCCCGGCTTCACCAACTTTGGACCACCAAAGCAAATCACTGAAGGGCTCTAGCTTGAAAGTGACTGAACAACAGTCCATGGCCGAGACGGCTCCTTCCACTCCTCCTCGACGCTCCCAGCTCTTACTATCCTCTGTTCGCACTCCTTTATCGCATAAAGGTTTGCATATGAGTCCTTCAGCCAGCCTACTCCATTACAAGTCTAATTTGGATCCCCCACCAGCCCTCAACTATGTCCTCCAGTCAAACAAAACCGAGAATCAGCAAGAGGTTGCAGCAGAGATCACAGAGTTGGAAAACATAAGGACACCTCGCAAGCGACCAGCTAGTTCAGGCCATGCGCCACCTCCCATCACGCCAAAAAGATTGAATTTCTTGGCTGGCCCGAGTGAATCACCTTTCCGCACTCCTATTAGTGGATTAGGTATATCTCCCTTTCGAACACCAGGATCTCGGCCATCTATTTTTGACCCTCATGATCCAAGAACAGTGCTGGATGATGAATTACACAGGATGGGGAACTCGTATGAGGATAGTCCAGGTGGCCTGTTTGGGAAGGGCAGGGGCTCATTGCTCTACGACAGCCCAGGATATGACAAGTTTGATAGCCCTGATAAATGGAACCGATGGTGGTGATGTAGGATCCACCGACCTCATCGATGACCTTGACGACTCTGTTGATTTAGTTTGCAGTATATACTCCCCTCTTTTTATGGCTCAGGTGGCGAGTCCATCTACGTTTTATTCTGGTCGCATTTACAGTTTTCGTCGCTTGATTTGTTTTGTTTTCTGGCACAAGCTGTACTATTTCATGAGACTATTCCATTATACATCGCGGACTAGTTTTGATAGATCGCTGAAGCTTCAGTAGAAAAGAGATACTCAACCTAGAGGACGAAAAATGAGTTCAAGCGACAAAGAACATTGTAAAAAAGCAGAGAAAAGGCAAGAGTCAGCTGGCTGTTCTTAGTATTTTGTATTCGTATCTCCTTCGCCGTGGCTCGGATATAATGTGTTCACATCATGCAGAAAAGACAAAAACGCCGGCGCGAACGCTTACTTTATGTCCTCAAAAGACGCTTGAGGGACTATAGAGAGCTAGAGGATAGCAATATCAGCAATGAGCGCAATGAGTGGGCGGGGAGTGACCAATAGAAAAATCAGAGGTGCAACTGTTTGGCTTGTGCTCGACCGATCGTCAAAGCCTGAAAGACTACGACTGGGGCGGCATGGAATCATCATGATGATGAAAGAAATAAGGACTCACGGAAAAGTTGCAAGCTGGATTGACACGGATTCATGAAAATTTGCAGGAATTTATAGTTTCCAGTGGCGTGGGAACAATAGTACCTTGGTCATCATGAGTCTTGTCACACATTTTGACAACCTTCACCCTTCATTGACTTAACTCCTTCAAAGCCAGGTATAATGTCTCCACCCGGGTCACCCAGATTGATAGACTCGTATACAGCTCCAAGGGAAATCCTTCAAGAGTTTGCTGATATTGCTGAGGAAGAAAACGTCGATCCTTTTGCAGAGACAGCGTCCAAGCGCCAGATTGCATCTCGACAGTCGGATTATCATAACCGTCGCTTTGCTCGCGTTGCGGTAGATAGTGCAGATGCCTTTCGACAAGGAGAGGATGGAAAAGAGGTTGAGGGTGGATATAAGGACGCGATGAGGTTGACAAGATTGGAACAAGAGGAAGCTAGAGTGAAGCGGGCTATCGAGGAAAAGGAGCGGAAAGACAGGGAGGAAGATAAAATGAAGATGGACCTGGATAAAACCCCCCCCGCGGCTGAATTGGACGACGTCGCTCGAGAACTAGCCGCAGCAAAGGAACTCGCAATGTCTAATAAGGATGCATCTGGTACGAAGCGTAAAAGGAGATGGGATGTACCAGAACCTGCGGATGAGAATGTCGACCCCAATCGAAAGGATACGGGTGAATGGTCCAAAGAAGCTCTTGAGGCTTCGGTACCCAAAAAGCGTCGGTCTCGCTGGGATGCTACCCCCGCTGAGTCTGCCATCGGCGAGACTCCAAAACGCTCGCGTTGGGACCAGACACCTGTTGCATCCAATGTCGATGTCCCCATGACTCCCATCATTATGAACGCGCCAGGGTTTATGCAGGAGGACAAACACAACCGTTATCTCACAGACGAAGAGCTCGATGCAATTCTCCCATCATCTGGCTATGCTATCGTCACACCTCCGCCAGGGTATGCGCCTATGGTTGCCCCAAGGAAATTGATGGCCACACCAATCACTGAGGTTGGTGGCTTCCAGATCCAAGAAAGCTCGGATGCTGCAGCGCTCGCAGCAGCAGCAGGTCTTGCGCCAGAATTACCGACAGAGATACCCGGCGTAGGAAATTTGGCCTTCTTCAAAGCTGAAGATGCGCAATACTTCGCTAAAATCCTGAAGGAGGAGGATGAAACCGAATTATCCGTGGATGAGATGAAGGAACGGAAGATCATGCGCCTACTACTGAAAATTAAGAATGGCACCCCTCCCGTAAGAAAGACGGCACTTCGTCAGATCACCGACAAAGCACGGGAATTCGGAGCAGGGCCTCTTTTCGATAAAATCCTTCCCCTTCTCATGGAACGCACTTTGGAGGATCAAGAACGTCATTTACTCGTGAAGGTCATCGATCGCGTTCTTTACAAACTTGATGATCTCGTGCGCCCCTATGTGCACAAAATCCTCGTCGTCATCGAACCCCTGTTGATTGATGAAGATTACTATGCTCGTGTCGAAGGTCGCGAAATTATTTCAAATCTTTCCAAGGCCGCAGGTCTTGCCCACATGATTTCCACAATGCGGCCTGACATCGATCACGCTGATGAGTATGTGCGCAACACTACAGCGCGTGCCTTCTCCGTTGTTGCTTCTGCACTAGGAATTCCATCACTCCTCCCTTTCCTGAAAGCTGTATGTCGGTCAAAAAAGTCATGGCAAGCGAGGCACACAGGTATTCGTATTGTCCAACAAATTGCCATCATGATGGGCTGCGCGGTACTCCCTCATCTGCGAAATCTCGTAGACTGTATCGCTCATGGGCTGTCCGATGAACAACAGAAAGTCAGAACCATGACTGCTCTCGGGGTTGCCGCGCTTGCGGAAGCGGCTGCGCCATATGGAATCGAGTCCTTCGATAATGTGCTGAAGCCCCTGTGGACAGGTATCAGGCTCCACCGCGGCAAAGGCCTCGCTGCCTTTTTGAAGGCTATCGGTTTTATCATCCCGCTTATGGACCCTGAGTACGCATCATATTATACCAACGCGGTTACAGTCATCCTCATCCGAGAGTTCCAAACATCTGACGAAGAGATGAAGAAAATTGTATTGAAGGTTGTCAAGCAGTGTGCAGCGACCGAGGGCGTAACCTCCCAATATATCAAGCAAGACGTTCTCCCCGATTTCTTCAAAGCTTTTTGGGTTCGCCGAATGGCCCTTGATCGGAGGAATTATCGACAAGTCGTTGAGACCACCGTGGAATTGGCTCAGAAGGCTGGCGTTTCGGAGATTGTTGGGAGGATCGTCAATGAGCTGAAAGACGAAGCCGAGCCTTATCGGAAAATGGTCATGGAGACCATTACCAAAGTCATTGCCACGTTGGGAGCCTCAGATATCGACGAGCGCTTAGAGATCAGACTTGTTGATGGTATTATCTACTCTTTCCAAGAACAAACGACGGAGGATCAGGTTATGTTGGATGGGTTTGGAACGGTCGTTAATGCTCTCGGCATTCGTGTCAAGCCGTACCTCACCCAGATTGTTTCGACAATCCTCTGGCGCTTGAACAACAAAAGTGCCAAGGTCCGACAGCAAGCAGCGGATCTCACGACGAGATTGGCCGTTGTCATCAAGCAATGCGGGGAGGAACAACTGCTCAGTAAACTTGGGTTGGTTCTATTTGAACAGCTTGGAGAAGAATACCCGGACACTCTGGGAAGCATCATTGCAGCAGAAGGGGCAATTGCGAACGTCGTTGGAATGACACAGATGAACCCTCCGGTCAAAGATTTATGTGAGTGTTTTTGTACTGCAACTCGGCGTCCGCTAATTATTTAATAGTGCCACGCATGACTCCAATTTTGAGGAACAGACATGAAAAAGTACAAGAAGCTTCCATCAATCTTATTGGCCGTATTGGTGAGTGACTTACTCTTAGCAATACAATCAACTTATGTTACTTTTCCAGCCGATCGGGGCGCTGAATTTGTGCCTGCCCGCGAGTGGATGCGTATATGCTTTGAATTGCTTGATTTATTGAAAGCCCATAAGAAAGGTATTCGTCGTGCTGCAGTCAACTCTTTCGGCTACATCGCGAAGAGCTTGGGTCCCCAAGACGTGTTGTCTGTGTTGTTGACAAATTTGCGAGTACAAGAGCGACAAAGTCGTGTGTGTAGTACCGTTGCAATCGCAATTGTCGCAGAGACCTGTGGACGTGAGTATTCAATCTTACACCGGAAATCGCCTCCAATAACTGACTCTTGTCACAGCTTTCACTTGCATACCCGCCATTTTGAACGAATATCGAACCGCTGAACTCAATGTCCGAACTGGTTGCCTCAAAGCTCTTTCATTCGTTTTCGAATATGTTGGCCCCCAATCAGCGTATTACTGTGACTCGGTCGTCACCATGCTTGAAGACGCTTTAACAGATCGCGACCTTGTCCATAGACAAACTGCGAGTACCATCGTTAAGCATCTTGCCCTAGGCGTCGCTGGACTCGGATGCGAAGATTCAATGCTTCACCTCATGAACCTCGTTTGGCCGAATTGCTTTGAAACATCTCCTCACGTCATCGGAGCCGTGATGGACGCAATCGAGGCCATGCGAGTCACCTTGGGCCCTGGTGTATTGTTGAGCTATGTGCTTCAGGGACTTTTCCATCCAGCGAGGAAAGTTCGGGAAGTATATTGGCGCACATACAACGCACTTTATCTGGGGGCGTCGGACGCAATGGTACCCTTCTACCCTGACCTAGGAGAGCTGAGCGAGGGGCAAAATGTATATGATAGGCACCCTCTGCAGGTTTTCATCTGAGCTATTATACCTGTACTTATATTGTGCACTTTTTATGTAACAACAGTTGCTTTGCGTTCCATTAATTTTAAAGGGTAACCACAGAGATGAATGATCGAGTTATGGCTACGAACTTCCTGTTAGCCCAGGCGGAAAACCAGCAAAATCTACTTGATCTTGATAACTTTGACCAGCAATTGAATAAACTATTCGCAACCGTAGCCGAACATTGCTCTGCCAAACGCATGAGAATGTCATGAAGTTGATGCTAAGGTGACGAACATACCCCGATAGGTGCAACGACTCGCATTTGCTGTGTCTCAATCGAACCAGGGTTGATATTAGAATTTGACATTGGGAGCATTTGAAGCTGTTGAGACTATCAACAGATCAACAACCTTGTATCAAAGTCAAGATGGGGTTCCTTACCTTCGGAACTGCTGCTTGGAAGTTCAGACCTGTCGCGGTAACCCCTCCTGACATCTGGAACCGAGCTAAAATCATCACCACCCCAGGTTTTGCTGGCGATGTCTGAGGCGTCAAGGTAATCTTGAGGTCATTTTTCTCATATGCAGTGTATGATGTCAAGCGTGAAGAAGCCGCTGCTTGCTGAGTGGGGGGAGGTGGAGATTGAGTCTGGGATAAAGAAACGCCTGGGTTTGCACCAAGGACAGAAGTTACTGGACTGGAAGCTGCGTTGAAAGAATTTGGGGTGGCAGAACTTGCAGCATAAGGGCCTGATGACACAATAGTTGATGATCCAAAAAGGCCCAGAATATCGTCAACAGTGGTGCGTTGTGATGTAGGTGGCGATGTAGCAGATGGTGTCGATGTCGCAGCAGGAGTTGAGCCAAATAGGTCTTCTAGGAGACTATCGGTTGGCCTAATAGTGGCAGATGACTGATCGTTGGCAGGTGCAGGGGTGGAAACGAGTTCATCACCTAGAAGGTCCGCCTATGATATTATGTGGGCATCAAGTAGTTTGGAGTGAAACTGTCGATACGTACGTCCTTGGACTTCGTGGATCCAACAGGTTTATTTTCGCTAACTTTGAGATAGCTCGCGTCAACCATAAGCGGGAGCGCCGGATAAAACAAATCTTACCAACACCCAAAACCGTCGCCTTAATTTCTGGCGGTGGCATGCGTTCCAGCACTCCCTCCCTTATATCACCCAAGCTGAACAGACTGGCAAACTCAACCGCTCTTTGTTGAAGCTCGAGCTCAGGGCTTGTAGTATATTTTGCCAGCACTTCCGCAATACGATCTTGTTCCGATACGGTCGTTGTACTCCGAGCAGCAATCTTGGTGATTGAGGCAAGCACAAATTGGCGAGTTAGATAATTGGCATATGGTGAATCAAGGACCAACAACAGTAGATCTATGATTTCCTTGTCGCTCGTCTATAAAAACGTCAGATGGAGTGAAACTAACAGGTTTGAACCAAAACAAACCGCGATGGTTCGATCTTCGTCAACAACTCCACCCTCAACCAGAATCTCGCTATATTCACCCAGAATCCAGGTTGCTGAAAGGGTGAGGGACTCCTGCGATATGTCAGATTTGAGGGCCAGATACAATTTCCCTGCGGAATAGGACTGCAGTTCGGGAGTATGCGCAACGAGCCGAATGAAAGCAGATAAGATTTCCTCCCGAACGAAGTTCCCAGCCTGTACCAGGATGTGTTAAGGCGAGTCAATGAAGGACGCAAAGTCGATGCAAACCAATTTCAAAACTCGTAAGACAGTGTCAATATGCCACCTTTTATTCGGAGCAAACCGCTCTGCCGCAAGACATATTTGAGTCGTCAATCCCAGTTTGAATTCATCATCGGCAACCTCAAGGAAAGCGAGCAGTTCCCGGATCAAGATGCGAACATTCTGCTCGTTGATTAGGGCGTATGAAAGTTCCAGAGCTCGACGGCGAATTGAAATATCACCATCACGCAAGCAATCGAGGATAATGTTGCGGTGACGCTGTACAGCATTGGTGTCCATCGAGACAACCTTGTTTAAGGTGTTCAACGCGACATATCTAAGCCGATGGTAAGGGTATGTAGAGCGTGCGAAGTGGTTCACATACCGGATGTTGTTGTCCCTATTACTGAGGAATTTCCCTAGAATATTGATGGCCATCACCCGTAGGCCTGTATCCGCCTCGATTTCAAGCACTGTTAATACAGTCTCATAGAGAATGGAATTGCCGACATTTTTGCTCGAATCAGTATTTGTAGCTACCTAACACCATTCGATATCTGTTAGCACTCGCCTTCAAAAAACTGAAGTGCTCACCTGAGCAAGGATATCATTCATAGTTTCGCTTGCTTGCTCATCGCCTCTTCCAAGCAAGCGAAGGAGGCGTAGGATTTTGACTTGCAAGAAAGGGTCTGTAATACCTGATACGTCGTGTTCAGGGCTGTATCCGGTCGTAACTAGAGACTTGAGATTTCGAACGAGGAGTGGGACAGCCTTGAAATGAAGTACATAAAGAACTTGTGTTGATAGACAGGAGGCACGTACGTTGCGGAATTCCTCGAGAATGGACTGCTCGATTTGACACATCTCCGTTACAAGTGTAATCGCTGATAAAAGTACCCCATGATTGCGATCTGTGAGGAGGTTTTTCGCTTTGGCGGTGAAATGGTCGGTTATATCAGGAACCTTCTTGATGACTCGCAAAGCACATAATGACGCCTGCACTGAATAAGACCAGAGAACGAGGTTCTGACATTTAAGCGCACTTTTTTCCGAATATAGGTGTTACTAGAGCCCAAAAGCTTTTCTATCTCATTTGCTAAATCGCGGGACATCTCCTCAGATGCGATATTGGCAAACGTGCAGAGAGCAAGGCCAACAGCGTACATGTTGGAATGGTTCATGTCGCTGTCGATGTATCACCTCAGAGGAGTCATATCGTTGAGATGAGAGCACATACTTCTTTAACGAGTTCGTGACCAACGTCAGAACCTCTTGATTCTCATCTAACAACAACATGATACCAAGGTAACCTAGTCGTTTATCCGAGAAACGAGGGCTCGCAACAAGCTTTAAACATTCGATCTGACCGAAATGGGCAGGGGAACCGAGCATATGGATGTAAAGTAACTTCGCAATGTTGTTGTGTCGCTGAAATGAGTCCTCCTCGCGAAATGACGCCCGGATAGCAGCGGATTCTTGCTGTATAAGAGCGCGTTCATCTGCCACAGTCTGTTTTACAATAAGGATGCTTTAATATTTATCACAAATTAAGAAAGATTATGCACACCTTGCATGATCGAATACCCTTGATGAGGGCTAGATAGCGACCACAAATGATGAGACGACGATATCCCTCGATCAAGAATATATACCTTTCAAATTGTGGTAGACCATCTCGCCAGATATTGCGTTAGACGCTGACAAGTTTTAGTCTACCTCGAGCAAAATCGATTCGAACAAACGTTACAGACCGCGTTACCAGAGGAAGCGTGATCGAAATGCGTCACAACTCAGTGACGCTGATCGTTGCATGTAGAACGAACGACTCGAGATGCTCATACAATCAAACATGGCATACCTGCCAGTGACTCCAGCCCCCAATTCCAAATCCACCCAGAAAACGGCCTACTTGACGACGAGGCATGTGCAAGGTGGTGGAGCTGTTGCAGTGCTTATTACATAACAACACAGCGCCAGGGCTCCAATGTTCATTTTGTTGCCTTGCTTCTGACTTCCACACCATACTCTCTCATTCAGCTGGATTCTGACAACTTGTTACGAGCAGGACTTATCCCTTATTTTCACTCGAACTGACTCTGCACCACCTCCTTCAACTACTTAATTGACAAACAATCATGCCCAAGTTCAGGCAAATCCATGACTCCAATCCTTTGGCATACTTTTTATCCAGACACGAGAATATTTCTCGTCGAGGTTTTATTATTCGGCTGGATCGATCACCCATTACTGTAAAAAGGTATAGCCTTGAACCTAGTTCCAGAATCTTACTGACAATGTTAGACACACATTTTGCAAGGGTTTAGCGTTGAATCTTATTATTCTCTTGTTCCTGGCAAGTATGGGTACGATCACCATCACTCGGGACCTTTTGCCGTTCGTACCCCAATCCTTCCGGTTGGCACTAT
The DNA here is from genome assembly GCA_036937095.1 of Phaeolepiota aurea. NCBI lineage: Eukaryota > Fungi > Basidiomycota > Agaricomycetes > Agaricales > Squamanitaceae > Phaeolepiota > Phaeolepiota aurea. The sequence goes on from JASFDG010000007.1 coordinate 61,407, forward strand.
GGCTTACGCAAGATCTTTGCATCTCATGGGCAATCTTCGTCGTATTACGCTCCACAGTCATGCCTTTTTTCCTTGGCGAATGTTATCTGAGATTGTGTTATGGCTTTCGAGAAACTGAAGTCATAATCCGGAGGCTAACCACAATACCATCGCTAAACGCAAAAGAACAACCAGAAGATAGACGACTAGAACGATATTGGCGATTTTCTACCTACGCTATAAACCCCCGCCTTCTCTACTCGAGCACAGGCGCCATCTTATCTGAAGATTATTGGACATTGGAATACGCTGCCATCATGGATGCATATTCAAGTATAGAACATGGCGAAATATCAGAAGCTGACCTTGAATTCGCCATTTGGCGACGAGAGAATGATGTATGGGCTGCATGTGAACTCTGGAGGATGCATGAAATCATGAGTGATCAACAAGAGGTGTCATTTTTCAAGGTATGATCTTCGGACAACGATCTCGCATCATTGATCTATAATTATTCCAGGCATTTCTGACCAATGAAGGCAAAGAAAACCTTATCTTGACCTGGCAAAACTTTTCCGCGTATACGATCAAGGCGCAGAGCACCTTTCCAACGGTGAATAGTTATCGAGCTATGGTGGAGCGATTTGCCGACGAAGGCCTTGATTTTGAGACTATCTGGAGTCAAGCCGTGGAGTACCACCATCAACCCTGATATATGCTTTCCTGTCACTTTGACGAACTCACAACTTTTTAGGGGCTACTCCCCATTCCACCTTTAACAAGTAGATGCCCTGACCAATCATTGGTACATAGTTATTAGAAGACACCGTATGTACAGTATACAGATTCCTTGTGATCAACCTATGTGAACCATTTCATCTAAACTTAATCCCAAAAGATCACGGGTGCACTGCCGCATGGTAAGTGCCTTTCACACATATGCGCCTTCTTCAACCCGCTGCAATACCGAACCCACAAGCCCCCCACTGGCCTTTCTCGATCGATGTCCAAGATTTGCGAATTCTACCAGCGCAACGCCTGTAAACGGGGAGTATCATGCGCATTCTCTCACGAAATAACCGCGTCACAGCAAAACCTGAAAATATGTCAATATTTCCGACAGGGCTCTTGCGCTTTTGGAGATAAATGCAAGAAGAGCCACCATCTCCCACATTCGGACACACAAGTGGCATCAACAGCGATTGGTCTCAATAAAGAGGATGAAGCCAATAACCTTCAGTCACCTACAATCACCGATCCGCTGGCGGACAGCCAGGAAGCCTTTCAAGTTGACGCACCACCATGCATCTTCTACGTTAACTTTGGTGGTTGTAAACATGGGGACCGCTGTGGATTTGTCCACCCTCAAAAAGTTGATGCCCAGGGTATATACAAACTCAGCAGTATCAGAATTGAATAAACCACTAATCTAATCGATATCCAGTAGAGAAAGAAGCAAAATGTCAAGAGACTTCGTACAGCGATTTGTCCAGCACCTTGGAGGCCGAATGTAAACCTCTGCATTCAGATGCAAGTGAGAAACCAGACAGACCAACACCCCCTCGAAATACTACTCCTTCCCCTCAAGATATCCTAAATGAGGGCGACAGATCCCCTTCAGAGATGAACTATTCATGTGATGCACAATCTCGGTGTCAATCTGAGGCGGGTCTCGTCGAAGATGTCACCGTCCACAACCCAACTATGGTGGAAGAAGCTTGCAATGAAAATGCCCTGCTAGAGTTGCCCGTGCATGGCTCTGATGATTCGGAACACACGGATGAGGTCGGGGCACCCAACGAGAACTCCAACCATAGGTATCCATGGTCGATGTCTAGGGCAAGTCATCAATCCGAACCATCCCCACCCGACCCACAGCCTTCACCCGCCCCCCAAGTACTTGAGGCGCACGATTCTTACCATACAGCCAGACATATTACACCTGTGGAACCGAATAATGAGCCACCATTCTCTCAGCCCCCCTCGCGGGTTAAGCCTTACAAGCCTGCCCAGGATAATAGTCACCAACGATACCCCCATGTCTCAGAAGTGGTGCCGCACTGGAGCGAATTTGCAGACCCACACGCCAATGCGGCAGTACCTTTTTGCAAAGCGCTGGCACAGAGCCGTTGTGTAGAGGGAGACGCCTGTGAATTTCGGCATTCACTAACAAAAAAGGAGTATACCCTCTTGTTCCAGGACAAGCAACCAAGCCTATGGACCTTGCAACGGTTCTCCGATGACAATGCTCCCGTGCTAGGTGGCCTCCCTCACACTGGGCTTCAGCATGATTACCTCACTGCACAACACGTACCAGCCGTCACGAGCACCCCATGCAAATTCTTCCCTCTCGGCAAGTGTCGTAATGGTGGCAATTGCCCGTTTGACCACACTTTCAACGGTCCTGTTCAAGATTTGGACAGGCCAGTACCAGAACCACCGACCACCCCGCAGAAGCCGTGTCGATATTTTGTCGAAAAAGGCTTTTGCTTGAAACAAGACGCGTGCTATTTCCGGCACGACGTGTCAGACTCCAATGACCATAACTGGACCAGTCATGCTCAAGATACGACCGAAAACGATGAATGGCATAATTACGACCAGCCAGAGGGCCGAACAGATGCAGGCCATGATTTTGAGCAGAACGGAGCCACTGAGCAAGGGCTCGGGGACTGGGGTACAAATGGCTGGGGTACAAACGATTACAGCCAGTGGGAATCCCCTATCAACGAGCCCACTGAAACCGGTGGCATGGTTGGGAATAGCAAGGAGATAGACCTTGATACAGATGCAATGTCTGCCGATCCAGACAACCACGAAGCCGAAGTCGGCCATGCTGGATCCCCGGACCAACCTAAAGAATCCCCGGGTCCACCCACAACGGACACCAGCTCTGGAGACATCGATGTCATGCCCCAGTCCGAATTCTGCGGGCAAGGCCACTGTAACCGAGGCGATGACTGCTGTGACCTGCATCAAACTGGCGATGAAACCAAACCATCTCCATCTTTGGTAAGTTCTCAGGCTTGAGCTCCTGGGTAGTAGACGCAGTTGATCCCCAACAAGGAAGCCGCTACGTCGCCTCTGGATGATACTGAAGCGTTCCATTGTGGTCCACAGCATCTTTCGGACGAGCTGGGTTCAGGATCACAGGCTGAGAGTCTGAAGGAACCTCTAGATGACTCAATCATAACCGTAAATTAAGCACATCTATTCTGTGAAGGTTGTTGACGTCGCATTTCTCAGTTCGAACACCCACACCTCGAGCGGAAGTTCCTTAATAGTGTAGTTCAATACGGCCCAAACATTACCCCACAGCACATTGCCACAGGATCTCAATCCAGCCGCGTAATTATTCACAACCTGCCTCAGGACGTAGCGCCATGCGAGGTTCAAGATTTAGTAGAACATTTTGGCAAAGTTTCGGGAGTTATCAGCCTGACTGATACAGAAGATTCTGCATCAATTGGGGTAGATTTTTCAAACAGCGAGGAAGCACGAATGGCAGCACTACACCTCCACCGACAGATGTACGACGGACGTGAGATCCGAACGGAGTTGGACGCTAGTCATGTCATTCGCGTAATGGACCCCGTCGATAGCCGCGTCGTCAAAATTGCATGGAATAAGCCCTCGTCCAACGCCTGGGTCCATTATAACTCTATATCTGTTGGAAAACGAGAAGTGGCCCGTTTAAATGGCTCTGATGTTGAGGGTCGAAAAATCACGGTCGCTCTTCAAGCACAAAAAAGCGCAAATGGCTGCTTCATCCAAATCCAAGGACTCCCTGCAAATATAGATAAAAAATCGATCACCAATCTCTGCCCAGATTCTGATTCGATATCCATCAACTCCCCGTCAGCACAATCCGATCCAGGTGCTGTTATTCGTGACACTCTTGGCAAATACGGCAAGCTCTACCGAGTCGATTTGATCCTGAACCAGTCAAAAACAAAATCCATGGCATTTGCACAGTTCGAGGATGATACCAACTCGGACACAATTGGGAACCTACTCAAAGCCGAACACCATATCAATACGCAGCGGCTTTCCTTTCAACACGTGTTCATGCGTCAACATTACCTTCCCCTCCGTATTCTTAATTCCCTCCAACCTGATCTCGATCGCCTCAGCGAGGAATTCAAGAATGTTTGCAAGATTCATTACAACACAAATAGCGATCCAGCCTCGATCTTTATCCATGGCTCGATTGACGACCCTATGTCATTCGGCCGAACCAGTCTGAAGCTCGACGCCCTCCAAAGGGGCGAGCTACTGACTTTCGAACAAGATCCGCTATGGGACGACTACTTCGATTTCGCAAGCAGCTCGAAGCCGCTTGAAAAGCTGAACTTGGACGCCCCTTTCTTTATTGACTGCAACAAACGTACTCGGGAGATTCGCATTTATGGCAATCAATCCTCACGCGAACTCGGGAAAACTGGCCTTCTCCGTTTATTAAAGAAAGTACACGCTGTTCAGAGCGTGGTTGACCTCGACAGGCGATCTCTACATGCCCTTGTGAATGGTGGGTTGAGCCTCCTCCACTCGGAGCATGGAGAAAGCAAGGTAACTCTTGACGGGATAAATTCTAAGCTCATCGTACGGGGCGACATTCTCGAGAAGGTATTGGAGAAGGTGACATTCGACTTGAACGCCACCTCCCCCGATCCTGTGCAAGATGGTAGTGGTCGCAATTGCGAGATCTGCCAACACGAGTGCATTATGCCACTCAAGCTGTCTTGCAGGCATGCATATTGCACAGCATGCCTGCAACACGCCTTGCGTTCCACATGCAGTCCCCAATTCTCGCAATTGGCATGCGTTGCTCAGGTGAAGAGCTCGAACGGTGACAGTGTCCGCTGTGAAGCATGTGTCCCGTACGTCGTAGCACGCGACCTCTTAAAAGCAGGAGAGCTGGAGATGTTGCTTGAATCCTCTTTCCTATCTTATATTCGAGCGCATCCAGAGTCCTTCTTTTTCTGCCCGACATATTCTTGCCAGGCAATCCACGAAGTTTTGGAAGAGGGTCTTGCTTTGACCTGCCCGTTGTGTTCCGCAGAGATTTGTCCTTCGTGCAGCTCGCTGGTCCACACAGGATTGTCATGTACAGAATATCAAGTTACGTCAAGTAGGGGTGATTGTTAGGCAGGAGGACGAGGCGATTTCATTACTACGCTTAAAGAAATGGACTACTCATTTTGAAAACATACGCATACTTGCCCTTTTAAGCATCATAATGTCTTTGTTTCATCAGCATTCAGTATGAGAGTGGTGAAGAAACGAATCATTTCCACAAAGGCATCGGCCTCGATAGCTGATTACGTTGATTAGAACTCAACACTTATTATTAATTAGAATGTTTGACTTACACTCGTCGACGGTATGGATTCTTCCCAAAGGGCTGGCAGCGTTGCCCGAATTCTGGTGGTTGTAGCGGAATATGTGCTCCGAAAGGTCCCAATAGTAACGTGTGTCTTAGATTGTTTCAGAGGGAGAGAATATATTTATGATTTTTTACGATTAGCACACCTGTATTTCCGGTCATCATCCCAGGCGCAACGACAATGTTGTCGGCGCCGAGTAGCGCGCGGTGAGAGTTATATGTCGCTTTGATAGTCCCTGACAAAATTTGATAGGGAGCAGCGGTCGGACCTGTTGGGGTAATGGGCGCAGGCTCGAGACCAGCGTGAAATGCATCAGATAATGTCAATGAACCGCTGGAGGGCGCGTCCTTGTCCGATATGGCGGTGCCAAATGCATTGTAAGTAAGGTTAAACTTGGCGGCAAGAGGTTTCAGAAGGGCGATATCATGCTGTTGAGTCGCGCGAACTGAGCTGCATGATACATGAAGGGAAGCATGCAGAGAACGTCATCGTGTACACACCTGGTTACTGATATGCGGTGATTGACAAGTGCCCAAGCCTGCTCTGGAAGGGCATTGGCTTTTACACCGCCTTGAATGAGGTCGATGGCTTGAGTAGTCCCAACGAGACTTTTGAATGTCGGGTTTTCAAGGACAATGCCTTGAAGCTCGTGCAAAGCTTTCTTGGAATAGCTTGACCTCTTGATAGTTTTGCGGAAGCCAGGGGGTAAGTCATGGGCATATTCAGCAACACACTGCAAGGTGGTATAGAAAGGCTGTTCTCTATCCTAAAAAAAGGTATTGTTGTTATGACCTCGCTATCAGATGCATTCAAGTCGCTGAACTCACGAGAATCACTTTATAAGGGTGGGATTCATATTCCACCAACAAGGCGGCCAGAATCCCAATACTCTATGAGTACATTATATACATTCAGCACATCCATCGAAGGAGGGTGTAGTTGACGTACTGTATGCGAAGGGGGGATACTAGAATGGCCGCCTGGAGAAGCTACTTGGACTTTAACATCTAAATAGCCCTTTTCAGCGATACCAGGAGTGGCAAAGACTGAACCGTATTGCTCAACGAAACCCGCTATCGCGAAGTGACTCAATTTTCCCCATCCCAACTTTTGACATAACAAGACATACCACCCTCATCAACGACAAATGCAATACCACCCTCGCCATACGCTTCCAATAGTGCTGGGCCTAGATGACCTGCACCCTTAAAGGCACCCCGTTAGTGGCACTCTGTGGGCAGGGTGGAGGATCTACCTCAAAGCCGCTCGCTTCTTCGTCAAAACCAAATGCAAGGACGACAGTTCGAATTGGTTTAAAATTGTGCTCTAACATGAGTTCCACGGCGGATCTATGGAAGCATTAATTCAAGTTTATACAGAACGGGTGGTAATTGAACCCACAGAATGCCGATAAGGCCACTTTTATCATCAGAACTACCTCTTCCCCATATGCGGCTTCCTGTGAATTCTTTGAGTCCCCCAGATACTTGCGTTGATATTGGGCTAACCATCGAAATGCCCGGAGTACGGTGGATGAGTCCACTCATCCACTGTTGTTGGTGCAACGGGAACAACGTCTGTTGGCCAAATAAGGGGCATTCAGCGGCTAAACAGAATCCGGAACCAACAAGGGCTAGATACCCTGATGCGCGGCAAGAAGGATTGGCTTGAGTGATGAATCAGAGCCCACCCATTCGAAAAATAGGCCATAGGTATTGATCGTGGTCAGTTTCAAATTAGAATGGCTGGCGAAAAACGGATCAACGCCAAGCAGCAGTGGTATTACACCGAAGTTTGGAACGTACACAAGTGGAAACGCTGAACGTAGGTAGTCGTGAAATACCCCAAAAGCCTCCCATCTCGGATCCTGGCCAATGGGGTCCATATTATCATAGGATTCAGTTCTATTTAACATGTCATTAACAGAGCGATCGCAAGGGTACATGCTCAGCTCACCGCACTCTTACAGCACCTGCTAGCCAGTTCACTGCTCGGGTCTTGAAAGCGTCTGTCCCGATCGCTTCGCTGAGGTCTGTCCATAGCTGAACATTTACGTGTGGCTCAAGGGGATCCACCTGGGGACATTGGTTGACAGAGTCGCCATCGAGAGAAATGTCCAGAGCGACGGATAGTACATGCTGTGAGAGCCGGTACGTGGAGTAAACCAGCCAAACTACCGTGGCAATGTTCCACAGGACTTTGAATCTACCGTAAGGTTTAATTCCTTTGACGCCCGAGTGGGTTTGCGGCACTGCCGATGGAAGTAAAGTATGGCTTTTCTCCATGATGGGTTATATGAAGAAGAATGTGAGAAGGCATTTATATCCAGGTTCGTGCGGCGAATGAAGTTACCGTGTTAGATAAAAACCCTAATGATCGAATTGCTGTCTCTCCAAACTGGGTTGGTGGAGTCTAGCAGTAGGTTGCAATCCTCCAAACCAATTCATTGGTTATACATACTCTGAAGCGCCTAGCCAACGTTGGTTCTTGTATAACCGTGGGCTTGGTAGATTGAGTAAAAGAGAATGCTTGGTGATTTTACGAGTCAAGAGTTGGAAAGAGTCAAGCCTACCCCCGAAAAAGCAGTCAACACTTCCCCAATTTAGATAGCAAGGTTCTCCATATCAAAGCTCCTTCAAGTTCGGGATCTCGTCAGCTGGTCGGTTGTGTCTGGTATTGATGATTGAAGGCTTTTACAACAATGTTGACTTCTATCGCTGCATGCTGAATCTCTCCATGTCATTCCATGATCGAGCGCCTTAGCCCAATCATGTGCAAGTTATTACAGTCTGGGCAGCTGTATCGTTATCAAAAAAAAGTATACACGACCGTTATGGATTGGTCGTTCATAAAGTTGGTCCGATAGACTTCCCTACATAATCCGCACCTTGAATGCGACTCATGCCAAGCTCGGTCCATACCAACTGTCTATTATCGACATATTCCTTCGATTCTTGGGGCCCAAGGTGTGCCAAAAGGATCTCGTATGTTCTATCCTTCTCCATTGCTAATGTTTTGTCCGGAAAGTATGGTAGCAGAACCATAACTCCTTTGTATGGCAGGGCCAAAGCAGGAGACTTGATGTCTCCTCGCAATTTAGGAAGGCATGCGTATTTGCGACTCGGAAAGCCATGGAATAAGGTTTTTGCCCGATCTCCCTTAGAGACTACATACCTTAGAAGCAGCCTCTTGGGATTTATCGAGCATCTGGAGACTTTGCATAACTACAAGGCAAATATGCCACGGTTAATTAGCCTATTTGCGTGAGTTTCGGTGCAAAGTCATGGGCGATGTTGTGCCAGTGTGGGTTTCATTGGCTACGCTGATAGGTGAACTTATTGCTCCCCTGCCAGGTTTTATCAACATTTGGCCTGCTTTTGGCATAGACTGTTTGCAATAACGGAAAGGGGGCTCCTGTGCGTTTAATATCCTCCAAATCTCTGCTTAAATGATCATTAAGAATTACCTAGTCTATCGCGACACATTTCGTGGCTTGGGGGCCCCATTTACTATGCGGTGGCTTCCGTTCATAGGCCCTTTCGGCGAATTTGCCATGGAACAGGCACGACTTCGAGCCTCTCGCGATAACACTATATTTTACCAAGCAAAGGATCCTAAATACCCCATTCGACTACACGAAGGGATTGATGTTTCTCCGTTCAATCAGTCGACTGGCCATGTAGAATTCAGCCGATTGCCGAACTTGACGTTCCTCGACGCGGTCATGTAAGTGTTCACTTCTATTCTTGTATTCAAAGATTGGGTCTAGACTCTGTCCTACCAGACATGAGGCACTTCGTCTTTTCCCTTCCCTGTAAACATCCCTACAACGGGCACTTGCCACAGGGAGTGGGGAATGCCTTAAAACCCCGTGAGATATTTCAGCGCTCAAGTTCTGCATCTTCTCGCCCGCCTCCCCAGCTATACCCCGGAAGGCACAGTAGTCACAGGACCACCGTCCAGGAACCGACATATTTCTAACCGCGACCCCATGGTTTCTGGCTAGAACCTCAAAGAAGACGCCATCCTCGAGAAAGCAGCTTTTCTGATGCGCCTGCAAACTGTGTCGGGGGCCGTTGGCAATGATGGAGATGCGCTCTGTGGTTGCGATGCTTGTTGTAACGTTTATCAGTTCGCTTCAGAAGCCTGAGGCAATGGGGCGAAGGCACGTGCCCCCCAGTCCTGGATCGTTCACTTATGGGTGCATATCGGAGGTTGTCCGCCACTGTAACTGTAAATGTTTACAACCTAGCATGTTAGCAATTATCCATCCAGAATCTCGGATACCGTTCTACGCACAGCTTTCAGGGCGCTGTCGCAGGCCCCCCCCCCGCATAGCTTGATCCGGGTCTTCGCACAACCCTACAAACTTACTTATTTGGTCTCTAGCCTATTTGACATCGTCAGATCGATCACCGTTTGGCTTTCCTGGGAGTATGAAAGCCTATAACGAAAGGGACTTCCGAGTTAAGTACAAACGACCTCGAGGCCTACTTGAGTTGCCCGATTTGGGCGTGTCAACGCATCCACCTCATTTCGGATTAACATATCGCGATATCTAGGCACCGTCGGGATTTCGAGGACCCTACAAAAGTTGGACTGTTTTGGAGGTCCATGTAACTTTTGTGGTATTACCAAGGAGTCGCTGTGGCTCATACTAACATACTTATACATAAACACCCCGGCAGACCGAGCAGGTACCCGCCACGAAGCTAGATGAGGTAGTAACTCGTTTTCCGACGCATTGGAGGGTAGGTACGGGCGAATATATGGGGCCCGCTCGCCGATCCCGATCGTCTGGCAACAGCGCGAGACTTGAGTGTGAAGCCTTTGTCCGTGAGTATGTCCTAATAGGTTTTCCGCGCTCGAAAGACTTGATTGCGTGACTGCTATGGGCGGGGTCAAAGTTGTAGCAATTTTGGGGTGTACAAATCGCTCTTCACTGTTACATCCTGGTGCTTATTCCGCATCACCACTAGAGGCGATCGAAGATTGTCAGCCCCATCCTGGCACAAGTTGAGGGTGGTGTTGTCGCCGAGGTGATATTTGACCTGCTTCTCTTTGATTGGCCTCAAAGGAGGGGAAAAACCTAGCCTAGCGTTGTTTGACTGTTGGCAGTTTGTATGGTCGGTGATTTTTTGGTTCAGTGGCCTATCTGCGGATTGTGGGACGCTTGATGGGAAGATTTACCATGCAGCCCCGGAAGCGACGCTTTTAACTTAAACACATCAAAGGAAAAGACATGGCAGGGAAAAGGAAACTTAAGCCTTAGGTCCATATGCTCAGAGCAATATCAGATTGATGGGTAAGTACTAGCGGGGTTTCAATCTCAGCTTTCCACCACTCTCTGAATGGTATGTTCTATCGCACTTCACGACCAATGACGGCGCAGAGATTCACGCATGACAACCCCAGGCCGCCCAACAGTCACAGGGGATCCAAACGCTTCTCGAAGCCGAGAAAGAGGCTGCCAAAATAGTACAGCAGGCCCGCCAATGTACGCCTTCTAATCTTCAGCCCCCTCATTCTCTTGATAATCCTAGATCTTTGGTATTCCCGACTGACTGTGCGCTCCTTGTAGACCGTGTACAGAAGCTCAAGGATGCACGCTCGGAGGCGTCAAAGGGGATAGAGGAGTATAAGAAGGCGAAAGAGCAGGAGTTCAGATTGTTCGAGGCATCGGTACGTTGATCAGATTTCCTAGCGTCCTAGATCATAGGCTGACGACGCGAACCATCAGCACGCAGGCACTACCTCCAACGCACAAGCCGCAGTGGATAGAGAAACCGACATCAAGCTCGCCGAAATCACGGAATCTTACAACAAGAACAAGAATGCAGTCGTGAAGAAGCTTCTCGATCGGGTTGTGCTCGTCAAACCTGAGCTGCACCGCAACCTCAAGAAGGAGGAAGCATAGACCCCCCGTAGCACCATGATCCATCTCAGGCGACACTTCCGAGTAGTATCTGGATGGTCAAATCTTCCTTCCATATTGCATTGTAGCAGTTTAAAATTACAAAACAACCGTTCAATGTACCCAGGTAATTACATCAATACGGTATCAGGACGTCCATGTAAAAATCGTGACAACTGCAAGACCAGTGTCCCCCATGAATGTTCTACATATGCAAAAAGACGGCAGATTTTTGAGGAGGACGAGGAGGAGGAACGAATGTGAATTAGGGGAGTGAGGAGCCTAGTTATACACGGAAGAAACCCCCAAGGAAAAGAAAAGCATCGACAGCATAAGATCATAGAAAATCAACTGCAAAAAGAGGCTCGCATCTATTAGAGGTGTCATCTGGACTCGTTGGCAAGCCACTGTAACCCGACGGGCATGCCCGCAGATCGTGGATCCGAGTCATGAACACCAAAGGCAGGGGATGACCTCCGCGGTGATCTATGCGCTCCGCTAGTGGGGTGAGATTGTGGCGCAACATCAACTCTGGAGGGCGACCATGAGTCAAGCAATCCACTGGCTTTGAGGGATGGCAGGGATTGTGAGCCATCGCCCACTGCATGGACACGTTGTGGTGACGCTAGCCCCGCTTGGGCTCCACCGCCAGGTTGGCCTACGACGCCGCCACCGGGGATAATACCAATCTAAATGATGAGATCATTAGTTGGGTAATGTAATGATAGGCATGGAGAGATTCGCATTCCCACCTCTTTGTCCCTCCCATTGAGGGTGTTATACTTTTGAGCCTCGTTCCCATGTCCCAAGGCCGGACCGATAATATTCGCCCCTGCACGGATATCTCTACCTTCAGGAAGCACATGGGAAGCGCGGACAACATTATTAGTGTTCATAATACCAGATTGCATGCGGGGATCTTCTGCTCGGCTATGTGGATAGCTATTAGTAGGGGAATCGCTGGGAGATCTCCGGGTGTTGTAGGAAGCATCCCCTCCGTGCTGGTGGGGTGGCGGACGAGCATTGGGGGTGGGAGGAAGAGCGCCAGGGTGCCATGGATCTGAGAGTCGTCTATGTGACGACGAGTGATGGGGTGGCAGCTGTTGCTGCCCGAGGGTGGGGGGCTGGCCGAGGGTAGGGTACAAATGCTGTTGGGGTGGTGAAGGCTGAGGATGCCACTCCTGTGCAAGTTCCGTCATTTGCGTGCCCCAGGCTTCTTCATATTCCGCACTCCAGGCACGAATCTGTTGGTCATCTCTTTTGCAGTATTTGATGAGGGACTGAGATGACTGATGAGAGAATGTCTGCAAAACAAAAAAGGAGGCGTACCCAAAGAGCTGACCCCACTGCAATGAAAGGTGGGTTAGATCGTGAGAGCGACCCGAAAGGGAGGAGGAATACATACTCAAAAGGCTATTTTTTGCACGGTCCCCTAGCATATTCAAAATCAGATCCAGTGTCGAGAGGGCCCATTGTGGCTCGGATTTCGGTCCTCGCTGGAATCTTTGTCTCGCCTGTGGGTAAAAAAAGATGATCAATAAACATGAAAAAATTCTAGGAAATTGTTGGCTCCTTGTGACAGTGAACACTTGGCCGGCGGAAGATCGGATGAGATAGAATGGGGAAAGGAGACTCACAAGGTTCAAAGCAAGTGCAGAAGAAGCATGATATACATGCATAGCACACCAGCACCACGCACCAGTGTTTGAGCTAGTCTCGAACATTGATCGCTGAACTTGCAGACTCTGTTCAGAGAAACGGAGGTGCTCAGGGAGTGATGATGCCCAATCCTGTTAGATACGCCAATGACAGGGATCAGACAGATGGACGCCACTAATTATATTTGGAGTCTTGAGAACTCACCTCCATAAGTTGCTCGGCATCCTTTAAAGCCGCGGTCGGATTCCTGTGCACATCTGGATCTAAGTAACGATAAGAATGATGAGTCACAAAACTAATTTGAAAAACCGTCGAAAAAGGGGAGGCAGAAATGGTGCCCACCGTTTAATTCATCGAGGGCAAACTCGACTTTGGCGTAGATGGAGAGTATGCGTATGAGGTGACCGAACTCTGACGCATATGCGGTTCGCACCGCCGGGAGGTACAGGTACTCTATATATAGAAGTGGGGTTGAAACAAAATAGCAATGAGCATGTGCTTGCAATCAGGAAGGACAGATAGAAGGGTGGACCTAACTGTCCAAAGCGGAAAGACTAGGTGTCATACAGGTAGATTTTGGACTCACCCGGCAGAGTTGAATGGACGCCCATCTCGAAACTTGTTTCGTCCACGGGCAACCGCAGGCGGAGCTCGTTATCGGTAAAGGTGATAGGCTTTTTGAAGTATACCGAGGCCATTACGTCTAGCGTATGAATTAGCCAAAAGATGCGGCGGATTGCCTCCCGCTCGGTTGAGTGGTGAATGAACTCTGGGGAGGGCACCGGAGTAAGCGTCGGATGCTCTGGGCTGTGCACTCCGAGGCTTTCTACAATCTGTAGTGCAAGATCTGCTGCTCCGTTCAGTATATGTGCTGCCGATGGGAAACAGTTTGTAATACCATGATACCGTGAACTCCAACTTGTGTTTTTGTCTTTTGTTAGGACGTCGTGCATCTGTAGAAGACAGAGAGCTTGTGCGGTTGCAAGGTTTGCATCGACTACAAGACGTCCTGAGTTGTCAAACATGAGGGCAAGAGCCTCTTGTGCGAACGGTTTGCCAGCGAAACGAGAGGGTGATGTGCGTATCTTGGGCTGCTTGGAGAGGGGCGCTGCAAGGGCACAGACTGCGTGCAACAGATGGGAGGGGACTCGGTTGTGGCCAAGAGCCGCTGCAAAGGTAGGCTTGTGAATTATGGCACGAGCAGGGTGGCAGTGGGTAAAGAATACTGTGGTACAAGTTAGGGGAGTTTGTATGAGAAAACAATTGAATTACGGTTAGTAAGTTCGCGAGTCAAGGATGGATCAAGCTCGAGAGACGGGCGATCGATACTCATGGCACTGATATGAGCATCGATAGCCAGATCGTCAAGGGAGATGTTGGTGTTTCCTCTGTCGTGCCGTAGGCGTTTTCGAGGGTTTTTGTGGTCTTCTTCGCTTTGATCGCTTCCGAGAGGAGGTGGATATACGGAAGTAAGTCTCATTTGAGTGAAGCGCGAAGGATCGTTGTTATACTGAGTTGGCTGAGGTGGGTATGGTGCGGGTCGATTGTCCGATGGAGGTGGCTGGGGGTCAGGCAGACCAGGCTTATTATAAGGACGGGGAGCAGGAACGGGTCGACCGGTCGCGTCCGTGTAAGTACAGGCCTTGGAAGCATAGTAGCTGGGAATGGAATCAGGAGTGAAATGAGGAGGGGGCATGTTGTATGCGGGGAGGTGGAGCTCACCAATTGCTACACGGGGCTGCAACGATGAGAAGCGCAGTTAGTGGGTGGGTTAAGAACTATTTTGAAAGAAGCAGCCCACCTGTGCCATCACAGCGGCGTTTGCTTTTATGGCAAGCATCACAGGCCTGGATGGTGTGTTGGCAGCAAGCCCCCGGAGCAAAGAGAGGGTAGCGAGAGAGAGAGAAAGAGAGAAACGAACCTTTGCGAGACGTTTGCGTTTAGGACCTTTCATTGGGAGACCATTAGAGTCTTGTTTATCGTCAGGGAGAAGGGGATCGAGGGAGAGGACGTTGCGCGAGGACTCTGGAGGATAGTGGTTGTTCGTGAGAGGGTACTGGGGGGAGGAGGAAGAGGAGGAGGAGGAGGGAGGGGAGATGAAGGTTCGTGAGCGGTCAAAGGGGTCCATGTCAGAGATCAGGCAAGAAGTGGGGACGTGTCTATAAATTGAAAGGGAAAGGATGAAAGCGATCGCCCTGTTGCGGGCAGGCTGTGGGCAGATAGGCCTAGATACAAGTGTTACACCTGAGAATGAGATCACAAACGATCACAATGCAGGATTGCCGCATCTGGCCTCGTTAACTTTTTTTCCCAGTCGCTGCCGGGCCAGCCGCCTTCCCTGATAATATCCGTCCGCCGGCACACCGAGTAACGCTGGTCAATGGCCTCTGCCCTCCGGAGATCTGCTCGTAAGCAACCCCCACCCGCACCGCCGGCACCCCCTCCGACACTGTCGGCAATAGTAAGGGGAAACCCCATTTAATCGTCACACGCCATCTCCAGATCTGCAACCCCCTCGGATTTAACACACTACGTACAACACATCCTAAGTTAATCGAATAAGCCAAAGCCCATGTCGTCGTCCGACTCTTCCTGTAACAGACGTTGTCAGTACTATACCCTAGCCAGTTGCACAGTACAAACCTTTTCTTCCTCCTTCTCCTCCTTCTTCTCTTCTGCTGCAGGTGCTGCTGCTCCTCCACCAGCTGCAGGAGCAGCAGAGCCACCGCCTCCTCCGCCGGAAGGAACCTAACGCCCTGTCAATCATCGTCCAATAGCTAAAGGTCAGATGCTCCTACCGATGCAAGCTTGGATGATCCCTCGGCTATCAACTGTATCCCAATAATCAGCTTGTGGTCGTAGTTTTGTTAAATTTTTCGTACATCGGAAACACTTTTGCCCTTGAGCTCAGAGAGAAGGCTGTTCAGGCGGCTGTCGTCGACCTCGACACCTGCAACGGACAACAATTTCTTGATATCTGCAGCAGACGGGTTGGCATTGCCACCGGTTTGAAGAAGGAGGTATGCAGCGATATAACGCATCTATCACACGTCCGTCAGTTGCAGTCTTAGGACTCTCGCCTTGCACCCACTTTTAGTTATCGGATGGTTGTCGGGTTGAAAAACGGTAGCCACAAATCGCTCTAATGGACACAAGACGTCAGTTTTAACCATAAACTGCAACTTCAAAAGACACACCTTTAATCCTCTGAGGGAAGACCTGTAGATTCTATCCGAAGAAATTGAAATTCACCAGTATAATCATCTCCATATCCAACCTGTGTGGTCCTGTATAGGACCACGTGATCTGACTTCAGCCACACTTGCCATTTTCGTACTCCGCTTGCAAGCCATCAACCCCAAAGTCCTCAAGACCAACCTCCTCGACGCCGACGATATAATCATGGTGTGCCCCATTCACGCATCTATAAACTACAGTGCTTATTTTGTTTGCCCAGGCTGACGCCAATATAACCGATCCTCAAGTGGCTGCTGACCTCAAGAAGAAGCGTACCTTCCGCACATTTTCCTACCGTGGGGTCGAGCTTGAGAAGCTTTTGGATCTGAGCAATGAAGATGTGAGCCCTAGTAATCCCCTCTGATTCTCCATGCAATCTGACCATGATTTGCTCAGTTTGTTGAAGTGAGCCAGATCACCCCACGTAATGTTCCAAGTGCCCACAGTCAATTCACATTTTAGCTCGTACATGCTCGTGCCCGGCGCCGTTTTCAGCGTGGCCTTAAGCGCCGCCCAATGGGTCTGATCAAGAAGCTGCGCAAGGCCAAGAAGGAGGCTCCTCCCAATGAGAAGCCCGCTGTTGTCAAAACACATCTTCGTGATATGATTATCGTGCCTGAGATGATTGGAAGCGTCGTTGGTATCTACAACGGAAAGGTTCGTAATTTCCAGATAGAGGGTTTTATGATTTGGCATCATAAGCGTACAGGGGGCTAATTCTGCGTTCAGGTCTTCAACTCTGTCGAGATCAAACCCGAAATGACTGGCCATTATCTTGGTGAATTTTCGTGCTCTTACCGACCCGTTAAGCACGGTCGTCCTGGTGTGCGTATCATACAAATTGTGTCACATACCAGACTGATATCTGGTCCTATTTAGATTGGTGCAACACACTGTAAGCTTCTTCGCTTATCAATTAAATCAAGTTTGACACTGAGTGCATTGCTGGCATTGCGCAGCGTCCCGGTTGTATGTACCTATTCCTGTCCCTCAACCCGCGGACGCTAACTACGTTCCCCGCTCAGCATCCCTCTTAAGTAGAACAAATACACCCATTAGCTTATGTGTTCATGTTTCACTGTCCGCTTGTCTTCTCTACCCTGCAAAAAATAGCATCATGCGGTATATGCGTATGGATATCATGACATTATCTACACTTGGCCCGGGAACCTTTGTGAGAACCATCAAGCATTAAGAGTTCCAGCGACGCACCAGGTGCTGGTGTGTATTATGTGGCGGAAAGGTAAGTAAAGGAAATCTTTAATAAATGGATTTAGTGTGTACGAATTGCCCCTAATGCTGTTTCTCTGTCAGTGAGATCTGTGAGAGGTCATGCGCATGAAATAATAAATCCCTTCGGTTGTGATAATTATGTACAATGCCCACACATGCTCGGTTGGCTTTTATTCGTGTGACATGGCCTAAGCTCGCGGGAGCCTCTTAAGTCCCCAAGTCCTGTCTAACTACGATTAACACCCATGTTGTGTTACGTGCACTGGCTTGCTTTCAAAAACGTGTTGATCTTGTTCAGCATCTTATCAGGGGTGGTTGTGGCGGTCCCAAACAATCCCTCCCAACTAGCATCGATTTCTGCCTTCTCCTCGCATGCACTTATTGTTGCAATATCCTTGTCTCCGACGTTGTGGGAAATATGCCATAACGCAAAGTGCTTCGTGAGATTGGGGCTCGGTGTGGGCCGTAATCGCATGCATGGACGTTGGCGGAACCCTGCTTCAGAAGCCCATCGCCCGCACGTACAGCCCCCCGGTCTCCTTGATGACCAGGGTCAAAGAGGGACTTAACCAGCGCAGGGCCACTTTCTCGCCTGTTTGTTTAGGCATCGGACGAACAATGCACCCTTGAATCGGGGGGAGAAGCCTGCGCGCCAGGACCGCTGCGCTCGCCCCGTCCGGCTGATTCCACGTCCTATTTTTGCGAGGGATACCTGCGTTGATTTTATATCTGGTGTGAATCCAAGGGATTCGGCCCGTATATTTCAAAAAAAGAATAAGCAGCGAACAAAGAAAGGATCAACGATCACGTATTTACGAAGGGCTCTGTAGGCTGCAGAGTTGGTGCTAGTATCGAACGAACGTAACCAAGTCCCCCCCGTCGTGTTGGGGTTCGGTGTTTCGCTCTTGGTTCGACGATTTCTGAGGGGACGCACTGACGCCATGTCCTGGGTTTTGGGGGGTTGACGCCCTGGCTGATTCGAGGCAGGACCCTGTCGCCTTCTTCAGTGGAGGCAATAGAACGTTTAGCACCCCAAAGTTGTCGTGAGGCCGATCCGCACTTCCCAGAGACACGGACCAGAGATGGCTCGCACATCAGGGCCTCCCGGTCATCATAAACGCTGGAACTTTCCGGGGCTGGGATGGGCGTCCCAACGGCGGAAAAGGAGGCATTTGATGACGGCTGTGACTTGGCGGTGCTTCAGAACACTTCCTTCTCGTCATCGTCCTCCTTTCTTGACGTGCGGCCGCTACAGCATATTGGTGGACCCTTTCGCCTGCGCTTCCTCGTGAAGCGCGGGGAAGGGTATGCCAGAATTGATATCCATATTTCGGGTAGTGCTATTCAATTCGAATATGAGGATTAAAATCCATAGATTGACATGAATCAAAATGGTCAGGACTATCAGAGCAGGGTTTCGTAGGGACCCTGAAATTCCTGATGTATCTCGTTTGATGGTTGGAAACGGGTTCCCAACGTCCCATTGGGCCGAGAGAAGGTGTGTCGTTGTAGGTCGTTGGCGTTGCCCATGAGGCTTCATCTCAGCATGCGACGGGACCACTCAGTAGTCCTGACGTTGGACAGGCTACGTCTCGCCTGGGCTAGGTGGCACGTTTGCTCGTTTTTTTGGGTAGTAGTAGTAGTAGTAGTAGTAGTAGTAGTAGTAGTGAGGATTCGTAGCTCCCTAGCCTATAGTAAGGTATTACCGTCGCTATGGGCTCAGCCTTGATCCGCTTGAAGCCTCTGACCCTCAATCTCCTGAATGAGGGTCGACTTGGAGGAAGCAGGGTTTGCAAAGATTTGAGGTTATTCCTGAGGCCTAGGTGCAGTTAAAAGCAATAGGATATGCTTATTAGGCAGAGGTTCATCCCTAGCATGGGCAAACGTGTTGAGTCGGCCTCCATAGGGTTCATTTAGCGGTCTGCGGTATGAGTCGGGCACACGCGCGGGTTTATCTGTGTATTATTCGATAATTCATGTTTTTATCATAAAGTTGTATTACCGCATCATAGGAAGGCGACGCTATGGTGCTAAGCATGATAACAATATATGGACCCATTCAGGTAAACAAGCGAGGGTGCACATGATCACAGTTACGTAATCACTTGGGCTGAAATTCATTCGTTGGCTCGTATGCAAGTCGTCAGAAATACGACGGGACTGGGGTGTTGAAATGGCGAGTGCGCCAGTGGACCCTCTCCAAACACTACAAGCTGCCTTGACAGTACAGGCAAACTCAAAGGAACAAGCTGGTTTGCTGGCAACCTTACGTGACTCACTTGAAAATCATCCTGCACCAATTCCCATCCTTGTTGGAACACTCATTGGAATTGTCGTAAATGCGGGGGATTCTTTGCTCAAGAGATGGGTCATTGACCTCCTACACTTCGCAATATGTCGATCCAGTCTATCTCTGGAGCAGAGAACACAGAGTTGGTCCATCTTCACGCGCGTTAGAAATAGCCATTTTTAAGACCTCTCTTTTCGTTCACAGTGGCGTCACAAGCGTTGGATACTCTTGTGCAACTCGTGGATGATCCTCGACCCCCCGTTGTGAAGGTGGTCATCCAATGTTTGACCACGGTTTATCCGCTCCTCTTTCGGCAGCTGTGAGCCATTTCTAATTTCCACTGGCTCCTTTGCTCAAACATAAGCTATAGATGCGCCAATCGGAGTAACCCGACAGCCTGGAACACGTTGTTGGCCTGTAAAGCGCGCATCATTGACTTTGTATGGGCGCCCTCGGTAAACGTTGGCGTGCGGCTGTCGGCAATGAAGTTCGTGCAAAGGGTGATTCTCGTTCAAACTCGTGGAATATCTGATCCTAGGGTAGTTATTGACACCCTGTTTTCAATAAAGATATTCTTTCCTGAAAACATGAATTTCAACAGCTTCAGAACAAAAACGACCCGAACATATCACTCTGCCCTGCGGATCACCCTTTCATCTCAGTCACGAAGTTAGAGAGTGAAGGCCAGAAGCTCTTGGAGGGGGTGATAACCACTCTGTATTCGAGCCAGTGAGTAACTGTATGGTGCAACCTTTGACGCGATGTGATACGAAACCGCAGAGATGCCGACCTTCTGTCAGCTATGCTCAATAGCTGGGCTACATTGTTCAAGATGCGACCGGCCATTGTTCCCCTCATACTCAATGCTCTCAAGCAATGGACCCCAACAGCGCTGCTGGGACTTCCCGCTTCATCAATCAAGAGCATCGAGAAGTCAATTCGAATCCTTTTGATACACATATCACGGTACGCGGTTGTCATAAACTACACTGACATGCTATTTACACTGTCCTAGGATGCCTAATCAGGCTCAGTATACACCACAGATCAATGAAGCGCTCACGGCACAGGGGATACGTATGGACAAGGCTGTTTCTGACGAAAAGAAACGCAAGGCTGCTGTGCTCTCAGAAGCTGGTGACACTCGCAAGCGTCCCTCAAGCGTCCCGAATGAACAACCCACCGACCCCAAACGGCCTAAGCTCGAGGCAGTCGCACCTGTGAACACCCCAGCATCCTTCCTGTCGGCATTCGACTTCACCTCCCTACCCGCTCCATTGATAACCGACCTGATAGTCGCTAATTTGGAAGCATTCTCCGAATCGACCTTGATCGCTCTTGTACAGGCGTATCGACAAAACCGTGGATTGAACGTTCCCATCCCTGCTCTTGGGCCAGATCGACCGTTAGTGGGCGTGCCAACCCCATATTCCGCTACACCCCCAACAAACACTCCCCCCATTTCTGCTCCAACTGGTCCAAGGCGGGGTGCTGCTGCTGCTGCTACCTTAGCCATGGAGAGGCAGCCGACACCCCAAGATGTGCCTGTGGCTTTACCGGTTAAAATGGAACCAGTCGACCCCTTGCAGATGGATATCGACCAGGACGAACTTGAATACGAGCCTGAGAGGTTGAATGAAACGGTACGAATAACCATTGCTGCGTATCTCAGATACTGATATCTTGGATAGCTCTCAGGACACGTAGTGAACGCTGATGAAGATTCGATAATGACTGGTCCCGACGCAGAAGTCGACATCAAACTTCTCGACTTCAAACTCCCCCCACCAAAAGATCTCTCCGAAGACGACCGCAAAGGTCTTATTAGGTCATCAATTACTCGAATATGGACAGGGTCTGAAGACCTCAGAGCGATGGGCGACACCATCCCTGCGGACTCTTCGCAGGCTGGTGGAAATACAGCTACGGAGATGTGGATGTTGCTCTTGGTGAGGATGATCACGAGGGTGGCACAACCTCTAGATGACGACGATGGCATGGAATTATCGACTGAGCAAAGCGATGGTGTCGTGTATGACTTTTATGTACGTCAAGACCAGCTCCGTCAAACACTCTGCGATTACATTATGGCGGACTTCCCTGCGAGGTAAGATTGGTAAAACTAGTGATGTTGTGTTATTAACAAACCTTTTTCTAGGATACGACTTGCCACAACATGGATGAATGAGGAGTGGTATAATGACCAACTACGCCTCGCACAGGATAGGGATTGGGTTTGGCATCCATTATAGTCAATGTTCATTTACTCATTCCCTTCCTCCAGAGACCAAATTATGATACATGGCTCAACCAAATTGTCGCATCATATCAGGCGTTACTTGATGGCAAGGATAGGACATTTTCAAGGTTTCTTCTCGATCTACCAACCGTCCCTGCGGACGTTCTTGGCCTCCTGCGAGACCTTTGTGTTGACAATGCAAGGTAGCTGATTTGCCTTGAACTCTGAAAGCTGTTAACCGTGATGTAGTTCCGATAGGATGCAGGTGGGCTTCACCACCCTTCGTGGTCTTGTTATTCAGAGGCCATCAATGCGGTCTGACGCCCTCAACGTCCTTTTGGAGCTGACAACACATCACGGTGAGTGCGTTCTTACTGTCCATATTTCTTGTGCTCAAGAGAAACAGATAAAAAAATTCGGGGAGCTGCGATCAACACCGTAAAGCTCTGGGTACCGAACGTACAGCCAATGGATAGCATGATCAAGGAGTTTGCCCTGCAGATGCTTCGCAAGCTGCAGCTGCGACCTTCTGAAGTGAGGGATAAACTTCAAGACGCCACAATGGCAGGTGTCGACGAGGATGTTAACGGAGCCTCGATCCAACATACCCAACCCCCTCGAAAGATTGATATCCAACCCAGTGGAGAAGCTGAGGAGCGAGATCGTGACGAGCACATGGAGGATGGGCAACTACCAGTTGACGATCTCGTGCATACACCTTACCTGCCAGAACGTATCGAGCTCCCTGCACAGAAGCCACAAGTACTTCAGCATGTGGAACTGTTATTTGCGCTATCAGTCAAAGTTCCAGAGTTCCTTGATGAGTAAGTCCGCTACCTCGAGTTACATTTTGGCAACGACTTACATTATTTTCCAGAATTTTTGCAGCTTATGGACAAATGGACATAACTGTCCAGGAAGCCATTCAGGATTTGATCACTGCTCTCATTCGCTCCCTAGGATCCAGCCATGGCAAGTTACTGACTCTGATGCGCACATGTCCTCCTGGAGCCGAGTCCCTTGCCTTGAGGGTGTTGACCATCTTCACTGATCACGGCCGCGCAAGTGCCCAACTCGTAGCTTTGGTAAAAGCTTTGATCAATGAGCGAGATCTTGATGCGCGATTCCTTATCCCAATTATCGCAGAAATGGACAAGGTGAAAAGCATTTTTCGCCCACATAAAAATCTAAGCTGACTTACACTGCTAGCCCGATATTATGCGTCATTTGCCTCGAATTGTTGCTCTCCTCAATGGCCAACCAGAATCTAAAAGCATTGTCCGCTCTGTCTTCACCTCGATTGTAACTCCCCAGCCAGGAACTGGAACTCTTGCTCCCCGCATCCCCCCTGCTGAGTTGATGGTACTATTGCACAAGTCTGAAAAGGAAATTGGTTTGAAAAGTGCTATTGAGGGTTAGTCTTTCATAAGCACTAATCTATCGAACTCACTAGCATAACAGCCATCGGGATCTGCTTCTCGATGACTGATATATTCCGCTCCGAAATCCTGGCCGTAGTTATGCAGCAAATCATGGATGAACCTGTACTACCAGTGCTATTCCTCCGAACGGTGAGCGCCCAATTGCTTGTGTATTTGCCACTCAACCACTCAATGAAGAAATAATAGGTAATCCAGGCTGTTTCAACTTATAAATCCCTCGTTGGCTTTGTTTCGACGACTCTACTTTCCCGCTTAATTACCAAAAAGATATGGACTAATCCGCCATTGTGGGAGGGGTTCATTCGATGTGCAAAGTCGATCGCCCCTGCAAGTTTCGGTGCTTTATTGCAATTGCCAAAGGATCAACTCCGCGAACTTGTTGATAAACAACCCAGTTTGAAATCGGGGCTCCGGGATTATGTGACTAAGAAAGCCACCAACAAGGCACGTATCGCAGGATTCCTCGATATTTTCGGGGAGGCATCAGAGGAGACGAATACATCGTCACCGTCGACGCCTCAGCCTGACCCAGTTTTTGCACCCCCGGTTGCTTGACACTGTAGACGCTACATCGGATCTGCTTGTTTTATTATTTGTAGCATACATGCACAACACCGAAATCAAGTTGTAATTGACGGGAACAAAAGTTTGACCTTATCGGAGATCTGGTTGCCAAGCCAAGGCAAACGCTGATAATGTCCACAACTTCAGATTTGAAGCATAGAAAGCGTCTACGAGATTCGTCCCAGGTCATCTCATTTCTCTTTCTCGCATCTTCACCTCTTTAAATATCGACTGTCCGTTCTTAACCTTGGAAAGCCGCACATAGGCCCAGGAAGGTACTCAGATTGAGTCATTCACCTGCTAGCTGTACACTCAGCCGCCTAACAGCATTCCGCATCCCACCCCCTTTTGTGTGTGAGTTGCACAGGGGGCATCATCGATCTTGATCTACCATGCCCTCTCCAAGCGCGTCGCCGAGACGACCATCCAGGGGTCATCGCCGTCGTCGAACACCATCAAAGGGGGACGGCGATGACGACAAATCGACATCGCCCTTGCCGTCGCCTGGCTCTTGGACTATCGATCGAGGAAGATCGCGGGTGCGGAGGCCATCGAATCCGCTTTCTGAGGACAACTTGAAGAGGAAGTAAGTCTACGTCAGGCCTTCCATCCTTCCTGCTCGCTAAATCAAGGCTCTCAGAGGCTACCACTCTCTTCTCTCATCATTTGGCAAGGTATTCCACGTAGAACGTCGATGGAAGCTAGTTCGCGAAATGGGGTCAGGAGCCTATGGGGTTGTCATGTACGTGGTACCGCCACTTGCCACGAACTGCTATGACGCGCTCATGTTACCCCCTGCAGTTCAGCAGCTGATGAGATATCCGGTCAAACGGTTGCTATAAAGCTCGTAACTCGCGTATTTGACAAGGTTCAGCTGGCGAAAAGGGCCCTCCGTGAAATCACTCTATTGCGACATTTTTCAGGCCACGAGAATGTAACCGGTTTGATCGATGTTGATGCTATATCTCCAGACTTTAATGAGATGTAAGTCCTATTGAACCAATGGTCTTTTCATGATCTAGACTCTGTACCACAGATATATATTCATGGAGGTAAACGTCTACATCATTATGAATGCTCGGCTGTACTAAAAAATTATTCGCGCCAGCCAATGGAAGGTTCGTCTGTCTTGAATATTCCTTCCAGACATGTCCTCATGTGCTCGGTAGCTGACCTCCATCAAATTATCAAATCTGGCCAACCATTAACAAACGAACATGTCCAATACTTCCTCTACCAAATTCTTCGAGGCACGTATTTCTCATTTCCCGCGGTGCCGGTGCCGGACTATAACCCAAACACAATGTAGGCATGAAATATATACATTCAGCAGCGGTCATCCATAGAGATCTAAAGCCAGGCAATCTGCTCGTCAACGCTGACTGCGAACTCAAAATTTGTGACTTTGGGCTGAGTCGAGGTTTCGATGCAACCCCAGATGAAAACGCGACTCAACTCACCGAATATGTTGCAACACGGTGGTACAGGGCACCAGAGATTATGTTGGCCTTTCCGTATGTTGTCTCTCAGCGTTTACAACTGGGACCTGATCTTCCGTTACAAGACGCTACAATACTGCAAGCAAGTTGATAAAACCTGTCACCTGATGCGATTCTAACCTCGTATCTTTTGTAGTTGACGTGTGGTCAATAGGATGCATACTTGCTGAGCTTCTGATTGGGAAACCTTTGTTCAAGGGCAAGGAGTGAGTCTGGACATAATTTCTATTGCATCGCCTGACGTTATTTGGTACAGCTATGGTGTGTACTATGGCATAATCCCCCTAAACGCATCCGTTAAAGACCACATTATAGTTGACCAACTAAACAAAGTCCTAGATGTTCTTGGTAAGTTCCCAGCCAGCCTCTCTATCATCTAGCTGCACATTAAACCGTGATCCTTTTTACCAGGAACTCCTGATGAAACTGTTATCAAGAAAATCGGTAGCGAAAAGGTGAGTAGTTCTGACCTTGAACACGGGCAACATACAATTTATGGATAGGCTCAAGCATATGTACGCTCTCTACCTCTCAAGAAAAGAATTCCATTTCGGAAGCTCATTCCAGCAGTTGATGATCAAGGTCCATTTCTTCCTCCCTGGGCCCGCCAATATCTGATGTGCAGCATTCCACAGCGGTGGATCTCCTAACTCGGATGTTGTCATTTGACCCCAATGACCGTATATCGGTCCTTGACGCCCTCGCGCACCCATGGCTAGCAGCTTATCATGACGTTGCCGATGAGCCTGAATGTCCCGATAAATTTGAGAAATGGCGTGACATCGAGGAGTTAGAGACTCTTGACGAATTCAGGGAAGCTTTATGGGACGAAATAGACGACTACCGAAGGGAAGTTCGGGGCATCAACCTTGACCTTTCCGCGCTCCCGCTACGGACGCCACAATTTGCTTATGGAATTGGACCACAGACTAAAGCCGACCACGACGCGAAGTTCCCGAACGTTTTTGAGCCAGAACCCACAATCACGGAGGAATCAGAGACTATATCGGATGGGGAACAGGAAGATGAATCGACCAATAAACAAACGATTATGGTAGGGCCTGACGCCGTGCCGCATGTATCAAGGAGCCCAGATCATATGCACCAACAAATAACATCCCCTATTGATCCTGTCATAACATACGCGCGACGTTCGAGCATCCTGCAACCCTCACGCCAAGGATCGACCTACAATTCCCCTCTGCCTTCTTCTCAGAATCTCCACTATGGCGTGGAAAGCCCTAAGAATGCAGATTCGGGTCTAGGCCCTGGATCGATCGCCTTCCCAAGTCAACAGGGCTTCGTCGTCCCGGCTCGCTCTCGCACTGGATCTACTGCAGGTGGAGATATGACTCGCAAATTGTTGCGAACATTATCTACCGTATCCATCCATGAGAGTGTGGAAGGTCTCGCAGGGGGGTTGGCAGGCATTGCACCGATTGGAAAATTCATCGTGGATCGACAGACCGAGGAAGCCGATGCACCCCCTTCAGAGATGCCTCGCGATTTTTGCATTGAGGAGGGAGAGGAGGGAGAGGAGGAAGAAGGCAGGGCACACAAAAAGCAAACTGGACGATTTCAATTGGAGTAATTAGCCTTGTTCTAGGAATAATTTAGATATACAACAGACTATAACGATATCTATCCAACATGTGCGGTATATGTCTCTGCACTTGAATACAAGACGATATTGCGAAACTTGTCGCGAATGGCGATGTTTAATCTCCTAGGATACCCTTAATGCCTGGACAGGTTTGTTAGTAGGTGGATGAAAGGTAGGAGGATTGACATACGATCGATGATGTCTAGGTATGCAGATGTAGCAGGGCTGTCGGGATATTCATCCAGGAAGCTGACGCCATAGTCCGCGCTCTTGCCTATGCGCGGATCAAGAGGGACTACCCCGAGTAGTTCTACACCCATTTCTTCAGCGAGTCGTTTTGCGCCTCCAGTCGTTGGCTTGAATATTTGTGACTCAGTCTTGCACCCTGGACAAACAAAACCGGACATATTCTCCACAAGCCCCAAGACTCGTATTCCAACTTTCCGACAGAAGTCAATCTCTCGCCGAACATCCTGTAGAGCGACTTCTTGAGGCGTCGTGATGAGGACAGCACCATCAATGCCACTTTCTTTCAGAAACTGGACGATGCTTAGGTGCTCGTCCGAAGTCCCAGGAGGCGTATCGATGATCAGATAGTCAAGGTCTCCCCAATCAACGTCTTTGAGGAATTGCGATATTAGACCGTTTTTCTTTGGTCCCCGCCACATGACTGCATCGTTATTGGATGGCAACATGAAGCCGACAGACATGACGCCCAGGTTATCTTGAACGTATACAGGAGACCAACCTGAGGCTGATGAGTGCACCTGCTCAGATGCAATTCCTAAGATTGTGGGTATGGATGGACCACATATGTCCACGTCCATAATTCCGGTCTAGTGAAACGTTGATTGCCAGGCAAACGACCATGTACTACTGTCTTCACATACCTGAACGACCTCATCAGCGGCAAATGCCCAGCCAAGTTGTGCGGTAAACGTAGATTTTCCGACCCCACCTTTACCAGACAGGACCAATATTTTCCGCTTCACTGATGTCATGCGTGCCTTGATAAATGGCAGGCTTGGATCTGGGAGCTTTGCTTCGCCGGAAGCGCATATCTCTTGATTCGCACATCCAGCACATGCGTCGCTCTTTCCTGCAAGTTCAGACTCTGTCCCCTAGAATAGCGTGACCGGGTAAGAGGGCTGATATCGATTAGACAGGCATAAGAACGTACTGGGCAATGCTCTGGAGCATTCATAGGGACTGTAAGGGAGTTGGAGCCCCCCGATAGCGCCTCCACTGCTGCCATTTGTGGTGGTGGTAGGTGGTGGTTAAGGGCCAGGGAGTTTGAAATACTGTCATTGAGCATTATTACTAAGGATTGGATGGATCTTCGATCATAATTCAAGAATTCAAGTCCACTTCCGTCCTCAATATACTCCCAGGTATCCATGCCTTTGGGGGAGACAAATCTCAATACTGTTGAGTTTCATGGCACCCTCATTTCTGAGCAAAAGCGCGTTGTGAATGTTATGCAAAAGCTTTTACAATTGGATCATTCTCGTATGATGATAGCGTGCTTTATCTGTGCTCGAAGCCACGTCTGAATCTCCAGTTCAGCCCATTCTTTGCTGGCGGACACGATGTCTCGCCTCAGTCCTGGGTGAACGGAGGCCACGGAATAGGCGCACACCCTCTTGCGCCCATGAAGTAAATCCAATATAAGGATGTCCTCAAAATATGTACGCCTTCCTCCTCGCGATTCAGCTAAAGTCCAGTATGATTTACACCTACCAGGCGCTCAAACCTGTCCCTGGTACAAAGACTTGGGCTCAGACATTCGATGGGG
Source organism: Phaeolepiota aurea (assembly GCA_036937095.1). Classification (NCBI taxonomy): domain Eukaryota; kingdom Fungi; phylum Basidiomycota; class Agaricomycetes; order Agaricales; family Squamanitaceae; genus Phaeolepiota; species Phaeolepiota aurea. The sequence continues at coordinate 90,248 of JASFDG010000007.1, forward strand.
GTCTCGTGAACGGGTCTCGCTATAAATCGGTGCCTTCTCTCATCTTTGTACCTAAGGAATCACCCGGCCTGTGTAATCTTCAGGAGCCATTCTGTGCGGCAGGGAGATTGCCACAGATCATCAAGCAGTATAAAAACCCACACAAACCTTTCCCTCATCCAAAATGTGTCCTTTACATAACACTGCAAGCTCTTTCTGTTCTTTGTCGCCCATCTCGCGTGCGCGAAATCGTGTGGCAGTCGAACCGGTACCATCACCTTAGAGAAAGCTTGGACAACTCCTGGCCTTACTTTTCGCTTATGCATCACTGTGACAGGAACAGGAACGCCGCACTAGGTACAGTTAAAACCCATTTACTTAAATGGACTTTGAAGTTGACCCGCTGGATTCGCAGGCGATACCAATGCCGAATCAAAGGCAAATTTGCTTGGTGTGCATAACCAGCGCCTCGCAATCCTGAAGCACGCATTGCACGCAAAATATACACCCAATACCACCAGCGGCATGACCATGAACGCGAAGAGTTGGATCCAAAAGAAGGTGCCCTCGTCGCTCACGAATTGCGGATGTTTGCGAGCGTGAGTGATCGTGATGACATGACGATGGGTGATTGGCGCCTGTGGATCCAGGCTTTGAGGTGTTTAAGCTCGCTGGTGTCATAATTAGAAAACACAGAGCGCCAGATATATGCCTATGTTCTATTAGGAGGGAGGGGGAGAGGTATATGAGTGGTGAGAAGAGAGCCAAGCTAATTAAAATTTCTGATAAGTCAGTGACTAAAACTCTAAAAACAGCCTCGAAAATCACTTGGAAGTATCATCTACTTCTCGCCCTCCAATCACACCGGTAAGTAGAGCACAAAACAAAAGTTAGCTTCAAACCATGGACTTCAATTGCACTACACTACTCACCACAAGGCATGCGAGCTGCGGCGCCGCCCCAGGCCAGAACCGCAGAATGCCCTCCGTGAATATACTATACGCACAGTAGAACTGCACATGGGCCTCCAACGACTGCGTCCTAGTCTTAATGACACTTAAATGAATAACATGTCAGAACACTTTTAAGGCCAAAAAATTCGTAACCCCAAACTCACTCTAACGGCATACACGGTGACCAGCCCTGCGATCCTGCCGATTCCAAAGGTTATTGTGCTGGGAAGAGGCTGCCCGGGATGCGCCGTTCCCTGTACAAACCGCTTCAGCATGGCATACGTCGTGAAGCGACCCCAGCACTTGGCCCCTAGCATTATCTAAGGCCACTGTGGCACAAGACTTAAAACACTCCTTACCACAGGGAAGAGACCGCGGTAGATGCCAGAAAGGCCTTCCTGGCAGACGATGGAGATGGTTCCGTGAATTAGACCTCTGTATTGGGGGCCTGGTCGCCTTGCGAGTCACTGATTAGTTTAGTTCTGTGACTCAATGAGTATCGATGTGCTTCATTTAGCAAAGGCTGCATGCAACCTACTTGATCTTCTCAGAAGGCTTCACGGTGAAAATAGCTTCCATCATCCCCACCCCAGTCCAGCTGAGCAGGCATTTGGTCATAAGCAACTTTGCGCTGGGTTCATGCTTATTACCCCTCCATATATATGATTCATGAAACGCTTCAATTACAGCTCGATTCCTTTGGCGGTAGCTCCTGCAAACGTTATCAACAAAGGGTCTGGGAGACTAACACACTGGGCTACTTACAAAGTACAGGTGCAGGCCGGGAAGCAGAGGAGGGAGCGATGACTTACGGGGGCGAGGATCCTGTCCAGGGCGAATCTGTTTGAATTCAATTTGGTTGCATTGCGCAAGAGGGGTGTAAAATTCAACGCTGCAGTTCAATGCAACGAAATTGTGAGTATTCGTCCATGTCATACTATATAATGATCGGTACGTAGAGTTGGTAAACTACAGATAATGGAAATCAAAAACAGAAAGTGAGAGGGTGTACGGTGAAAAAAAGGTATCGATAGCCACCAAGTGGTGATGGGGAATATAAGATCGGACAGTCCAATATGGCACACAGCAGGATACTAACCATTCGATGGCAACGTCTATAGATGATCAACGCTGGGCCGCGCATGTCCCGTGGATGAGTTGGGCCTGGACGTGCCGTTGCCGTTGATATTGCGAGACGTCGGTGGTGACCATTCATCTAATTGTTGTTGTTGGCGCTGCTGATTGTTGTTCTGCATCATGATCTGTGGAGAGGAAGGTGAATTTGGGGGGAAATCGTTTTGTTGGTTCATGCCAGGATGAGGTCGGTATAATTGGCGATCAGCATGGGTAGGCGTGGCTGGTGGCAACCGCTCTTGATGTACCAAGTTGGATGGAGGTGCGTAACGGGCCACATTATTATTGCTATTGCCGTTGAAAGGTGTATTCGGCACAGAGCGCCCGTTCACGGCCTTCAAACGCATATATGTATCGCATTTCTTCATAAATTCCTTCCCTGGGAGGTCCAATGAGTTGGCAAAATATTCTTGGTCGTGGAGGATCGGAAGGAACTCTTCAGGTACCGTGAAGAACTGATCTTGGTTTTCCAGAAGTGATGTGACGACACGCAAGGCACCGAAAGTCTCGTCCCGCATTGCATCTCGGCCCCTCGCATACAAAATGCTCGGACATACAACTGTTGCGAGGTTTCCCAGATCCATCTTGCTTCCGGTTTCTGCATCCATATGGGCGAAGGATGCCACCCACTTGAGGAAAACGAACAAAACTTCCATCGTGTCTCTGTGACTCTTCGGCATGATCAAGGATATAAGATGCAAGTATCTTCGCCGGTCATCGTCTTGGGGAAGGGCTGGGGAGATTTAAATGGGTCAATGAAGGTCAAACTTAGAAACAACAAGCTTTGCATACATTGTGATGCAATAAACAATCGGTGCAATTTAAAGGTCATCAAAGGATCGGGGAGATCTCGCAGGAATTTCTTTAAAAGCGCGGCTAGCTGGACTGGATTATCTTGCGTTAGATCCACCAATGATGGGTCACGATCAATGGCATCGGTCAAGTCCCGCAACCGTCGGATATTCCCATTCTTGCGAAAAATACCCTCCACCGACATGTCTACATTTAATGTGAATACAAAAGCCAGCTGATATGTACGAAGCGCCTTACCCATCTGCCTCATGGCTGAGATCACATCATCGATGAAACTAGGCACACGCATCGTCGCCCTCGTGGCTCCCAAGAGTGAATCAGCATACTCTTTTTCGACAAGGAAGTCAAGTGGTACACCAAACACGCCTTCTCACGTTAGTTAGCACTAGATAAGAATAGATGTACATTAGGCCACATACCCTTCTTCTTAACATTCTTCTTGTCAGCCTTAAAAAGCTTGTTCCAAAACCCGCTCTTCTTTGGTTCCACCATCTCCAAAAGCTCATCCAAGTCGAACTGGTCCTTTAATGGTGATCGCGTGAGCGCAAGAACGGCGCTGTGTTTGACGATGGCTAACTCCAAGGCACTTAATTCGGCAATATATGGGATGGAGTTCTCTCTCGGCAATGATCTTTGCTGCTCTCGTGCCTGAGCAGCCTCCATCAATTGGGGAATATCACCGAGAGTGATACCATCGTCTATCAAGGGTATATGTTCTTCATCTCCCCCAGCTGGGGAGTTGGGAGCGCTCTCATCTACAATCATGACTTCGGTATTATTTCGCCCAAATCCTGGTCGAATTATTTGGGCCTGTGCACCATTGTCAAGGGGAAGTTTGCCAAGATTAGGTCGAGAATTTGGCAAGGGAGGAGAGTGCTGTGAAGGTTGGTATGGTTGCCCTTGGCCTTGATAACCCTGCTGGCTCTGTACGTTGTACATGCCCGGGTGTTGAACTGGCAATGTCCCCATATCAGGTTGCTTTTGAGAGTGCTGCACATCGGTGGGTTGGACGGTTCTCCCAGCAGGGCTCTCGACAATGGTGGACCGTTTCGGCAGGCGAGCAGTAGCAGACAGCTTGCGATCAAGATGCACGGATTTCATGCGCATAATATCACTCGACGTCCGGTAAGGGTCAGATCCTGGCGGTGTTTGTGGATCACCTTGCCCAACGGCGGCTACAGCGGTGGTGAGCTCTCGATTCAAGCCCTACAGTGAATTATGCTTACCCGGGGAGAGCGGTACAACCCCTTGCTTCTTCAAGAGCAGATACAGCCTGCGCAACGCCACGTTTAATAAAAATGCATATTGTTCGAGGCGCTGCACAGCTTGGAATCCCGATCTGCACCCCGACATGCCATGTTCGGTGCAAAGTATCAGGGTGGGAACCTCACCAAACGACGTTGTGTCCTTTCTTGACTGGGGATCATATACGAAATCACCAACGTTTGCTGGAGGTCGCCGTGCGGTGGAGGGTTTTGGCGGGTTCGAAACTTCCTTGCCATCCTTCTCATCGCCGCTTTTGGGGGACTCCTTGATTATAGGCGCGGCAGCAACCTTCCCACAAACAGCGCACTGCACGCACTGGGAATGCCATCTCTGATACGTTCCCAGCCGTACACAATCCTCCTCGACTGTCAGGTTGCACTTTACACACAGATCCGAAGGTGGATTTGCGGCCGATATCTTGCTGGATCCTTCCCGGAGAGCGAAAGCGTTGAATGGTGATTCACCAGCATTCTCTGGAGCCAAGCTACGAAAGCCGTAAGTCACACCCTGGGTTCCAACGTTGCCATTTGACCCAGATGTCGTTATGTCCCCACCAGAAGGCCCCTTGATAAGCCGTCGAGCAGCAGGATTGCCGCCCTGAACCGCAAGAAGATGGAGCTTATCTAGGAATGAAGACATCCCTTCTCGGACGCTTTGCTCTCGCTCAAGCTTCAAAGCGCCAGTCAACGCTATTCGAATGAGGATTTTGAGATAATGGGCAAGCCCTGTCACAAGCGCGAGGAGTTCTTGTGTCATTCCCATCCTGCGAGCACCCGTCTCTTGGGTATGTGAGAGAAGCGTAAATAGTTCAACGGTTTTCCGACATAACATTCGCGCTTCACGGACATGTGACATCCCTTTGAAAGAAGGTTTAGTTTCAGTCTGACATAGTTCAAGTGGATCAAACCTACCTTTCAAGTTCAGCCGCTGGAAATGATATTCAAGGTCGTCAATCGTTCCGAATAGAACTTCAACATGGAGGATGAATTTTTCAGCCATTCGTATGGCATCTAAATATTGCCCGCTGCTAACTTGTCTCAGCATATCCGATATACAAGCGGCGCTAGATTCTTCGAATGCTGACAAGACCCTTCACTATAGTTTGAGCATCAATTAGAAGTAGGGTAGATCAACACATACGTCCATATACGATACACTTGCTGTTCCATCCGCAATTGTTTTTCCTTTAACGTGGTGGGCGTTTCCCGGTGTTCTTCCTCTACATGTGCTGGTTCATCAGGCTGTCCTTCAGCAGAAACGGAACTGGTTGGTCTCCGTGACACGACTTTCACATTCCAAAACTATTTCATGACGTCAGAGGCTGTGTATTCCCTGAATGGGCAGTGGACATGACCTTATTGATCATGTAACATTCGGGATGCCAGCACTCATCCCGCATATTCCGATTTATCTCCACAAACTGCTTAAGGATTGCGCTGCTACACCCAGCGCATTTGGTAGCAAAGCGAGTGGAATAATGGAAATGACAATAGACATCCGAGTCGTGTTCGTAATACGAATCTTGAGGCCCGAACAAGGTTGGACATAGGGAACATGTAAAATGTTCGACGTGGTATTTTTTGTCTGGAAAATGATGGATATGATGAGATCGATAGAGTGAAAAGAATTGTACGAACTGCAAGCCGTAATATAGCTCCCACGCAATGCCATCCCACATTTTGTGCATATCAAATTCAATCGTCGGAAGTAGTCACGTTCACAAAGGGGGTGTTGCCTGCTATCTGCTCCATCAATTGGAAAGAATTTTGAAGCGACGACATCGCCACAGTCCTGGGGTGAGGGTCAGCAACCAGAACCTCTTCATAGATGGGGAGAATGCCCTGACCATGCACTTGAAGCAATTTAAATGGAAAACGGTGCCCAAAGCACGCACAAACGGGCCCTGCACGATTTTGGTGCAGGCAGAGCAGATACTAGCAACGTATGGACGTCAGTATCAGTAGAATTGTAGAGCTTTCCGATGGGGAGAGATTCTTGTGGTGTAAATTGATCGGCACTTACGAGGCTAGACTAGCGGAAGTCGATGAAGCCGGTGTTGGCGGTGCCTTGGGTGGAGAAGAGCTGGTGGAAGCCTCCGAGTGATTAGAAGAAGAAGAAGCGAGCCGAGTTATCGAGTCATCTGAATGACCTGAAGAAGATGGGTGTTTAGGTTTCAATGAACCTGCAGGTGTCGATGGACGACTACCATCCCCTGCAGCGGAGAGATATGCGAGCGAAGGTGATGTGGTAAATGTGCCAAGCAGCGTTCCAGACGATGTACTATGGTTTAGATCCTCGCTGCGAGCATGTGAAGTAGAATATGCTGCAGCAAGATTGCGATCTGAATTTGGGGAGCTAATGGTTGACGATCGTGCAAGGGTGTGGTTGCGTTCAGGAAAGCGAGAAACATCAGAGTTGGACGATGAGGGAGGATTCCTCAGCTGTGAATGTTCCTGCATAGTGGACTGAGGTGAGCGGGAGGGGGGGGGATCTGTGGTGACCCCTTGTGGTAGGCCATTCTGAGGATATTGTTTGGCTGACCATGGTGAAGGGACTCGGCCTTGATCGTGGTCTCTGCTCATTGCAGAAAGGCAGCCAATATGACAAAATCTGGGGATAAACGGACAAGGGAGAGGGAAAACAGACGAGGAGGCAGTAGCAGGAGAAGAATCCTGTTGCAGTACGACAAGTCACTTGAAAGATCCTGCCCCTTCGTCACATGTGACCACGTTATGCAACCACAGGTCACGCGCATCACGCCCCTCATTGCCAAGCCCGCCAAGTTGCGTCGCCTGGTTCTTTGCAACCCCAGGAAAACATCATGTAAAAATATTCAATCCATGTGGAGGCCCTGTGTTCAACCGTATTTTACCCCTTGTGCTCGTTATCTACAACCACTTGACTTGGTCTTTATCTTTTCTGGGACAAATGCGGCCGTGCACCATCCAGTTCACACGTTCTCCAGCCACCAATCGCTTGCATGACACGGACTCCATCCATCAAAAGGGTACTTGAGTCCTTTCTGCCCTGTAGTCCCTTTGTCTCTCTATCAAGTCGCCTGATCTCATTCTAAATACATGACGACTAGGTTGTTGTCATCCTTTTTTATAAATTGAGCCGTGAGAGTAACCTTTCGACCATAAGGGCAATCAACGCCGCATGCACTGCAACTGGGGTCCATACAATCGTTCGACAGTTAAGGTGGGAATTCTTGTTTTTACACAAGGCCTGGGTTGGGGTTCTTATTTCAAGGCTGCGG